>ABLG01000091.1:0-69798 GCA_000172435.1 Meloidogyne hapla | reverse complement strand
ATATAAATTTAAATTATCGAAATTAATCCTTCAAATGTATATTCTTGGCACCTTCATTTAGACCCCACAATATAGTTAAAATTGAATGGAAAGGCATCTTCTCTTCGTGTCCATAATTGTTCCTATTCCTTCTTTGTCAGCGGACCCACTTTCACAACTTTCAGTTGCTTTTGAGCAGCGGCAGCGTCTTCAGCAGCTTTTTTCTCAGCTGCTTTTCGCGCATTTTTTCTATAAAATTTTTTTTTATTCAAAGAAAATACCAAGCAAACTTTTTCTCGGTTGAGTCTTCCTTAAATTAATCGCGTTTATTAAACTTTATAAAAAATTTCTAAATGTTTTTAGATCCTATTCTTCAACTTTCCGCCAAAAATCGCATTTTTGTAAAAAATAAAAATTGTTTTCCATCGGTGGGATTCGAACCACGTGACCCACACGAGTTGTAAACCCAATTCTACTCAACTACACCAAACAATTAGCTACACCAAACAACAACCCAAAACGCTGCAATCGTTACCGCGTTTTTCGCATTGACTCTTCATTCTTGTTTCCATTTTCTTTTGGTTGATTTTCAAGGGCCAAGATTCACGCTGGTTTCCACGCTTAGATTTATAGATTACTTTTTAAATCCAAAAATTCAGAATCAAAAGAAACTGGAGAGACCAAAAAAGGCGCGGTGAGAATTAAAAAAAGTTTTCAATTTAAAGAGGTCGAATCAGAAGAAACTGGAGAGACCCAAAAAAGGCGCGGTGAGAATAAAAAAAGTTTTCAATTTAAAGAGGTCGAATCAGAAGAAACTGGAGAGACCAAAAAAGGCGCGGTGAGAATAAAAAAAGTTTTCAATTTAAAGAGGTCGAATCAGAAGAAACTGGAGAGACCAAAAAAGGCGCGGTGAGAATAAAAAAAGTTTTCAATTTAAAGAGGTCGAATCAGAAGAAACTGGAGAGACCAAAAAAGGCGCGGTGAGAATAAAAAAAGTTTTCAATTTAAAGAGGTCGAATCAGAAGAAACTGGAGAGACCTAAAAAGGCGCGGTGAGAATAAAAAAAGTTTTCAATTTAAAGAGGTCGAATCACGAAGAAACTGGAGAGACCAAAAAAGGCTGCGGTGAGAATAAAAAAAGTTTTCAATTTAAAGAGGTCGAATCAGAAGAAACTGGAGAGACCAAAAAAGGCGCGGTGAGAATAAAAAAAGTTTTCAATTTAAAGAGGTCGAATCAGAAGAAACTGGAGAGACCAAAAAAGGCGCGGTGAGAATAAAAAAAGTTTTCAATTTAAAGAGGTCGAATCAGAAGAAACTGGAGAGACCAAAAAAGGCGCGGTGAGAATAAAAAAAGTTTTCAATTTAAAGAGGTCGAATCAGAAGAAACTGGAGAGACCAAAAAAGGCGCGGTGAGAATAGAAAAAGTTTTCAATTTAAAGAGGTCGAATCAGAAGAAACTGGAGAGACCAAAAAAGGCGCGGTGAGAATAGAACAAAGTTTTCAATTTAAAGAGGTCGAATCAGAAGAAACTGGAGAGACCAAAAAAGGCGCGGGTGAGAATAGAAAAAGTTTTCAATTTAAAGAGGTCGAATCAGAAGAAACTGGAGAGACCAAAAAAGGCGCGGTGAGAATAAAAAAAGTTTTCAATTTAAAGAAGCCGAATTAAAATAAACAGGAATATAAAAAAACAAAAATGCCCCAGGGGGGGGGGGGGGTGTCCCCAGATTTTCAGAAGTATTTCAGTCACTAGGTATCCTAATAAAAATTAAATTTAAAATATACCCATTTAGCCTTTTTGGTTCGCAATAACGGCAATGCCACAATTCCAGAAGCAATTGTAGCCCCATAAAGTCCAAGAGCAACAGTCGTGTCAGTATAATCAAAACCTAAAGTTGAAGATTAGTTTGTGATAAACAAATAAACAAAATAAACCTCCACCAATCTTGTAAACCAAATAAGATGCATAACCAAAAGGAATTGCTGCACCTACATTAGCAGCAAGATAAAAGTATTGGCATGATGGAGCGAGACATGAAGGAAAACGTTGAGTCTAAAGGAAAAGTTGGGAGTTGAAAAAGCATAGTTTGCTTCATATTTTTACCTTAAGAAAGTTGACAGAGTCTTCATTCTTGCTAACAAACAAAGAACCACCAAGGGCAACACCCGCTGGAAATGCCGCAGACAATACAGCATATCTAGTGTCAAGACTGTTCCACTGAAGAGGCATTTTCTTTACGCAAAGATGAAAAAAGAAATCAAAATATTCTCTAAAAAGAATGTTAAAAACGTTGATTAGAAATGGGAAAAAAACTAATTATAATTAAACAAACAAAAACAACCCCCAAGATTAAACAAAACATAAATTAACGGAAAAATAAACAAAACTTTCCTTTTTTCTCTGCAAAACAACTCTCTTTGTCTCTCTTTTGGTTAATTGCTTTTATTTCACTGAGTTACCAAAATGATATTTTACCCGTTTAAGTCTCATCGATATAACTGAATTTTTGAGTCTCATTTTCTTATTTATCTTTTCCGACTTAATTAGCTAGACTCTTTTCTCCGTCTTCCAGAACTTTCAAACGAAATTTCAAATTTACTGTACAACTTTCTTGTTTTTATCCTCCCCTATGAAATTTCTAGGGTTTAAATTTTTAAAATTTTTGAGTTTGTATTTTTATTTTCTTTATATTTTTAGGTTAATATTTAAATTCTAATGTCAACTAACAATTATTTCCTTAATTCTTCAACAAATAACGACTTGGGTCAAAACCAACTTTTAACTATTTTTGAACAAATTTCTTTTGATTCTAATAATGGAAATAATCTTCATAATCGTCTGAATGCTGAAGTACTCGACAAAGTGCTGGCTGGCATTGTTTGATAACACATCACAGAAGTTAAAACAGTTAGCTTTCTTTTTAATTTGCCTATTTTAATCAGACTGGGTGAGGGTTTTTGAGAGATTTTTTGGGTTGGGTTCTCCTCACTTGAATCTTACATTAGGCTTAAGAAGGGAGAAAAGTGTTTTGTATTATTTCCTCAATTAATCCCCTCAAAATAAAAACGAACTTCACAGAAATAGTTTTTGTGTTTTCTTATCATCTTTACTCCTGAGGCTGTCCATAATCTTGTTTTCGAGTATTTCCAAATCTTCCATATTATTCAATATGTATGTTTTAGAAGCTCTAAAAAATTGGGACAGGATCTGTTTTTAATTAAAATTTCCTAAATTTTGAGGTTCCGAAACATTTACACATCAAAAAATAAAGGCAACACAAATAATACAAATATTCCGATACATGAGGTTTGGAAATAAAATATGGTATACAATTAATATTTAAATAACAAGGGAATATATTTTTTTTATCCTATCAATAATCTTTTTATTTTATCTCACTCATCTACATTGATGAACCGCCACACACTCTTTTCAACATTTCTTTAGGAGCCTCACATTTCCATAAACTAAATGGAATCCGAATCGCCGCTTTCTTCGTTGCAAGATCATCAATTCCACGGAGAACCTCCCATTGCTGTTGAGCGGGTACTTTCTCCTCTTTTGTCACCTTCACAAAAATGTTTAGATCTAAATTGAAAAAAAAAAAATAATGTTTTAAATCAAAAATATTACATGTATTCGTAGTCTTCTTCAATCTATTTGTGTGCAGTTTTGTAGTAATTATTATTGACTGGCCATGTTTTAGAATCCCATACATTGGAGATGTAGAAAGTAGTTCTTCGCTAAAAAAATAAAAATATTTTTTTTGTCTATAATAATTATTACTAACTTAACTGGAATTGCTTTGAAGATTTTGGTATTTTTGTCTTCATTAGTTAAGGTAATATCCGCTTGTGGATTCGGAACATCATCCATAAGAGCAATTTTAGAATCTGAAGACTTCAACCTGAAAAAATTACTTCACTTGAAAAAAATTAATATTAGTAAAAAACAAACATTTTTTGCTATATAGTTGTAAAAATAATAACAAGGAAGATAAAGCCAAAGAAAATAACCAGCTTTAACAGCAATACAATAAATGAAAGCCAAAACCAACAAACTTAACGGAAAATGAAATTTCTTTTATACTGTAGAATTTTCAAAATACAGTATTAGGCGAGACATACAAAGAAATTTTAAAGAATTTTCACAAATATTGAATAGTACGAGCTTTATTTCTTCACAATTAATATTAAGGGTAAGCACAACTACTTAATAGAAGGTATTCAATGCCATAGGTCTATATGTATCTATATACCGTTTCATCTGTTTTATAAGACCGTTCGACTCTCTTTATCAGGGCTTTATTAAAAACGCGATTTGGAAAACGCAAAAAAATTTATGATAAAAATAAGAGAAAATCTCTCCAGCATCCTTATTCTTTGTTTTTGTTCTTAACATTGATTAGTTTCTACATCTACTAAAATTCTGGGCGTGACAACTCAAGATGTTTACAAGAAAAATTGATTTTCGTAAGAGAAATTTTCTGATTGCTTTTTTGATAAAAAAAAGTTTCACCCAAAGCTGTTTAGCTTGAGATCACATGAAATTCGTTTTATTTTTGTTTATATTTATTTTTAGAATTTTTGTTTATTTACTATTATGCAAATCTTGTTTACGTATATTTTTTAATTTTCTATCAAAAGGTTTCGAAATCAAAATATTTGTTATTTTATGCAATAATTTTCTCTCTCTTTGTTGAATTCCATCTCTCTTACTCTCTAATAAAAATTATGACTATGAAAAAATTATGGCAAACGATTTTATTATTATTAAACTAATACAAAAATAAATGGCGAATAACTATTTTTGTAATGAAAATTAAAAAAACTATATTTGTAAGTTGAAAATACTAGTATCTTTTAATAAAAATGAAAAATATTTCGACAAGCAGTGTTTTAAAGCAGAACCATTTTTCTGTAAGACTACGAGATAAATCGAAAAATCACCAAGAAGGAGGTTGCTGTTGACATCATCCTCCGTTCCATTGTTTTTCTATTGTCTCAAATTTTTGGTTTCTCTACTCAAAAATATGTAAAAATGACATTTTTAACGTTTCCCTATTTATCACAAAAAGAGATAAAAGTAACATAAAATGCTTACTATTAAAATCACCAAAGGCATTTAAAACAAATAATGGGATATATATAAAATTTAAATTATCGAAATTAAACCTCCAAATTCTTATTTTTGCACCAACCACACAAAATAGTTAAAATTGAATAGAAAGGCTTCTCTTCTCTTCTTATTGTCCACATAATTGTTCCTATTCCTTCATTGTCAGCGGATCCACTTTCACAACTTTCGGTTGCTGTTGAGCAGCGGCAGCGTCTTCAGCAGCTTTTTTCTCAGCTGCTTTCTTTTGCTTTTCGCGCATTTTTTCTAGAAAAATATTTTTTCTAAATTTAAAAAAATTCAAAGCAAACCAGCATCCGTTTCCATCCTCTTCTCGGTTGAGACTTCCTAAATTTATAACGTTTATTAGTCTTCTTACAAATGTTCTAAAACGTTTTTGGATCCTATTCTTCAACTTTTCATCGAAAAATCTCATTTTTCTAAAAATAAAAATTGTTTTCCGCCGGTGGGGTTCGAACCCGCGACCCCTCGAATTGTAAACTAAAACATATCCAACTACACTAAACAATTAGTATTTCCAAAAATGCTAATCGTTACCGCTTTTCCTTGAGTCTTCTTCAATTGTTCCATTTTCTTTTTGTTCTTTTCACGGGCCAACTCACGCTGGTTACCACCTTAAATATCAAAAACAGATTTATTTAAAAATTAAAATCTTACGAGTCATTTCTTTCAATTTATTGCCAAGGGAATGGTTTTTCAAATATATTTTTTGTACGAAAGTTGATATCTAAATAAAGTAAACATTAATTTAGTTAAGAAAAGAAACTGTACAATTGGCTATGTCCAACAAAACAAAATAAAAAAAGATTACATGAAATTATGGGGAATTATAAGAGGCTAGCTTTTGTTGTCTTCTTTTGTTTAAAGCTAGCGAAGCAGTTCTTTTTTCTCTGCGAATAAAGTGGAAATTGTTAAGCGATCGTGAAAGACTTATTGAGTCTCATCTTTTGAGTATTAAGTACATACATTGGTGAGACTCAAAAGTGGGACTCTACTGTCTTCTTTTGTTTAAAGTTTTGTTTAACAAAATAATTAGGTTAGAGTAACAGACTTATTAGAGATAACTATTTTATAGTAGAGACAGAAAAATACTTTTGTAAATAACAAGAAACATGACATTTAGCGAAAACTTGAGGGGGTGGAAATAATTTAAAATTTAATACTGTTTTGTTTGATTGTTTTATTAATTCTTATTTAATTTTTTCTCTTATTTACTCTCTTTTATTTTAAGAAATGATTCATTATTAAAAGGTTAAATTAAGTGGGTGGTGACAGGAATTTTTTTTATAATTTTTCAAACAATTAAAAAAAAATTTTGGGGACTTTTAAGATAAAAATTGGGGATATCTGGGAACTTGATAAATAAAAGAACAAATAAGAGAAAAGATTAAACAATTGTGTGTCTTTTGCTCTTTTATTAATTTAAACAATTTACGTAACAACTCATTTTTGGTGGTTATACTGCGCGACCCTTTCCCTGCCCATTGCTCCAATATCAATAAAGACCAGTTTTGTTTATATAAAATTTAGAAAGAATTAATTGTGCATAATATGGTTTTATTTACATTTTGTCGGTGAATTTCCCCCTTCACTTTTTTAATTTATTAATTTTTGTTGTGTAACGGAACACTTTTAAATCTCTAAAATCTCTTTAAATACTAATTTATTTGATTTTTAAATTTATTCTGATATTAATTCTGATTTTTAAAAATATTTATTTTGATTTTCTGACTTATTTCCGACTGATTTCCATGTTTAAAAAAATCACCGGCCTTGGCGGGAATCGAACCCAAGACCTCTTAGACCTTCTAATTCTGCATGAACCACTTAACCACAAAATTTTCCCTCATAGATTTAAAAAAATTTTTCTCTTTAATTTCCTTTAAGTTTTATATTTTCCAAAATAATTCCTCCTTGCTTTATTATTTTTTAAAATTCTGTTCTAAGTTTTGCGGAGGTCATTAAGTCATGTTTTGATTGATCAAAAAACATAAAAAATAGCGGAACATATTATCATTTTTGCAGATGTTTTTTAAGCTAAAAATCTTTCTAATACTTGTCTTATTGATAATGACAAGGACGCTTTTAGGTTATTTTTAGAGGAAAGAAGGAGAAGAGTTAATGATTTGTTTTTAATTATTATCTCAAAAACATCGCCTTTCTTTTTATTTTTTAATGTCTCATACCCCTTAAATCTTTTTTATTATTTTGTCGCATATTTACATCTAAAATTGTGGTGTTTAGCAAATTTGCGGTTGTTGATATAATGATATTGAGACTGCGCGAGAAAAACTTTTTTTTCCAAATCAATCAAAAAGGTAGAGAGAAGGAGAAAAGATTGTGTGCATTGTTTGCGTCGTCCACAGATTTTTGCTCAAATTTTGGGTTCTCTCAAAACTCCTTTTTCATTTCACATTTTAAGAAGAAAAATTTTATTTCTAATTAATTTTAGAAAAAATTTTCGTTGAGAATTATTGAAAACTCGAGGGTTTATTCGAGTAACAAAATTGCGGTGCACTCGATTTCGGCACTCTAACAGCCGCAGGAATTTGAGTGCGAGAAGGCATTCAAACGTCCCGTCATTTTTTTCATATTTTTCAATTTTTTTGAATTTCATTTTTTCAACTTTTAAATTTTAGAGGCCTAAAATGGCAATGATTGCAACTATTCATCCTTACAAAAACGAAAATGGAATGTCCTACAGTCACAGAAGACAAAGCTCATCGAATGCTTCCACAGATAGAGAGCAACCTTACAGCGGGATTTTTAAAATTGAAGATGTGACAGACGATCCAAGAGTGAGGTTTTTAATAGAATCAAGTACTTGGTCATATTATTTGGGTTTTTGGTCAATTGCCCGGGTTTAAAAGTTCGACTAACACTCGAACGCCCCCGCACCGAATTATCTGACCAAGTACTTGGTCTGTCCTACTCAAACTAATTTTGAAAAATTTAAGTACGCGGACTTAGGCAACGACAGCAACTCTGCATTGGAAAAAGAAGAAGGCGCTCTAGTTGAATATTGTCGCTCAAAAGTTGTCAAACCCTCAGTAGTTATCAACCAACCACCGCAAATTGTTCGCCGCCCTTCATTTTCTGCGTCTTCGGTGCTGGGAACGAAAACCCCTCCAGAAACAGAAAGAAGAGGAAGACTACAGAACAAAACACAAGCGATAGAAGCAAGTATTCTGGCAAGAGCAGCAGCGGGATTTACTTCACAGAACCAACAGAGATCGTCTTCGAGACCGGTGAGCGAATTTTAATCTTTATACCTTAAGACGCCGAAAAGTTTACTAGGTGGTCTTCTGTGACTTTCAAAACACCTAAAAAGTTAGAGTGTACTCTAAACATAAGATCTAGAGATAGGACAGGCCCGTAGTCCAGGCTCAGGCAGCTTCATGGGTTTTTTCTTGGCATAGAGTTTTCCTTGACTATAAGACAAGAATCCTGCCCAGGTCCCTAACCCAGAATCCATGACCAGGCCCATATTTCATATCTCTAATAAGATCCGCGGTTTTCTTAACGGGTTTTCTTTTTTAAATTTTGTTAAAATTTTTAAAATAATTCAAATTCTTTTTTAGGCACGCTTTACTCCATTGAATGTAAGACAACCAATAAACAACGTTTCTTCTGGAAATCGAGGCAGAACGCTTGGCTACGCGTTACAAATTCCTTCAACTCCGTCACAACACGAAAGTAGAAAAACGACTGTTCCAGCTTCAACAACAGCAAATACACGTTGGTGGCATCCATTGTCTAAGGTTTTTAAAAGTTTTTAAAGAATAATTATAAAAAGTTTGAGTTTATTGTTACTTTTCTGTTTTGAACTTCGACTTCCCTTCATTAACTAAGAATTGAGTGATTATATTTGTAGGGGTTGTTGGTGGGTTGGTTACTTTCCTCGTTAGTCTTTTTTCCAATTTCCATCTTCTCGAGAGCTTCCCAGCTACTGAAGGTAAACTCAAGGCCTTGTTTCTCATCCTGCAAGCTTGTTCTAAAAATTCTTACTGGCACATGAATTTTTCCTTCTTCAATCCCTTTCAGTTCACTACTTCCTTCTCAAAGCTCTAATCTCCTCTCCCTTCATCTCCCTCTCTTCTCTCCAATATTATTTTAATTAATCAAAATTTTATTTATTTTGTCTGTCCCCATTTCTACTTTTTGACACTTCAAAATTTTTTTTTCTTCATTTTTTCATTTTTTCTTTATTTTCCTCCCCAACCTTCCCAAAAAAACGTTCTATCATCATTAAAAGCTTTATATTCCCTCCTAACCAAATATATCCCTTTTCATTATCTTCCCAAGAGATTTCAACAGATGATGGGTTGATTGAATGTAGGGAAAATAAGGAGAGAAAAAGACAATTTTTTGCCTTTTCATTTTTAAACAATTTTTTTCTTTTTTTTTTGGCCCTCAAAAGGATTTTTTTAATATTTTTATAAACAACATTCCAAACATGCCAATCTATACATACAGAAAGATTTTTGAATGAAAAGTGTTTTTTTCTAGTAAATTTAATTTTTATGAAAAAAGGCTAAAATTGTATAGTGTTGAAGGAAAAGCTCTCTTTTCTATTTTTTTTTGAATTTTTAAAAATTTGGGAAAATTTTTTAGTTAAATATTGAATAAAAATCTAATTAAATATAAAATGTTTGAAGGAAGTAAAATTTTTGTTTTCGATCTCCTCCCATGAGAAATGTGATTTTTCATGTATTTGGATTTATGATTCTTTAGTCTCTCTAAAACCCTTTTTTTCTAATCCCCCTTGAAAGGAAATTCTCCTGGAAATATTTTTTAAATATACTTTCTATAGGATCACCCTTTTGTTTTTTTTTCTTTTTATTAGACCAAGATAAGGGCTTAATTGAGTTATATTGTGGGGATTGTGTTTTATTTCTTTTTTAAAAGGATGAGAATGCCTTTAGGTCAGACCTCTTTCTATTTTTAATTTTTTTAAATAATTTTTAGACTTAAGAATCTTTTAATTTTCATTTAAAGAGTTCCACTGAATTTTTTAGATTTTTTTAAAGTTTTTTTTAATTTTTTCTCCCTTATATCTCAATAAATCCCCTTTCATTGTTCCCCCAATTTTCTTCTTTTTGCGGCTGTCAACGCCACACACTCATTTTCTCTTTTTTCCCCTATTCACAGCTATGCAAGCATGAATCGTGTCCAGGCTTTAGAAGAGTACATTATTATTATTTCCCTTTTTATAAAGCTTTTTCCAAAAAATCGAAGTCTTTTTCTCTTTTTAAAAAAATCTTCCAAAAATCCGTTCCTTCTCTTCATTTTTATCTAATAAACTTTTCCTCTTTTTAAATTGTGTGTTTTGGAGAGTTTTAGAAGGAGGAACAACAATTGAGTGAAATGAGGGATATTTCCTAAAGATCAACTTTTTAATTGATTAAAAGGGTCATTAGAGTCTGAATTTTTGTGTTAAGGCTGTTAGGAGATTTTTCTTGAAAATTTAATTTTTTTATCCTCTATGGACCATGATTATCATCCTAATCAAAAAATCATGGTTCTTCTCTCTTAACTCTTCTTCATTATACCCACTTATGTGTTCTTCCTTCTAGCTCTAGTCTAGATTTTCTTAACCCTTCGGCATTCATTCCTTGACTTTAACGACTCATTTTACTCCAAAATTTGTTTGAGACTCTAATGTTCCCTTTATCTTTTGTGTTTCTGATCTTTTGGACTATTTCTATAAAAATAAATAAAAGTCCTCTCTTGGCCCTCTACAAAATTTGTGCCAAAATGTGGTTTTTTAGAAGAGGGCACTGCTGGAAATAAAGGAAAGACATAGAGGGTGAAGCAAATTGAGAGAAAAGCTTATTAGAACAAAATTTTGGCAGTTGTTGCCTATATCCTTTCTCTTTCATTCTTTCTAGATTAGGGGATTTTTAGAGTATTTGAGTGGTTTTTTGGAGGGAATATTTTTCTGATTTTTTTAAATTTTCTAGGATTTATTTTTTCATTAGACTCTAGTGTCCCCCAAAAATTAAAAAAATTTTTTGAAGGTCCTATTATTTAAGATTCCAGAATTTTTGAATTTTTTTGAGACTCTAAAAGCCCCTAATAAAAATTCCAAAATTTTTTAAACAAAATACTCTAGTGTCATAATCTTTACCAAAATAGCATAATAACAAAGCATTTTTTAAATTATTTCTTCCAGATTTTCTTTTATTTTCCCTTATCCCCAGCTAAGTGAGAGCATTAAGTAAATATAAAAAAAAATAAATTTATTTATTGGAAGATTTGGGAAATCTATTTAAAAAATTTCTGCACTTGTAAGAAGGGATATAAATAAATAAATTGAGATATTTAAAACAACTTGAAAATTTTATTAAAAAAATATTTTTTGGTCTTTTTTCAATTTAAAAATAAATTTTTTATTTATTTTTAGCCTTCCGGTCCCTCCTTATCAATCTAAAAATTTTAAATTTTTCCCTTTTTATTTTCTAAATGCTCTCATCTTCCGCTTTTTGGAACACCAAATTTTAAAAGGTCATTAATTCCCGAAATTTATGCTGGCCATTTTTCTTTTATTTTTTTTCCTCCCTAGGGTCTCTGTCTTGCTTCTTATTTTCAATTGAAGCAACATTCCTTTATTTCTAAATTCATCATTTAATACATTATTCTTTTTATAGTCTATTCCTGAAGATCAAGACTCAAAAATACCTTTTGAATTTTTGTTTTTTGGCGTTTTGATTTCTTGGCGTTTTGACTTTTTACCTTTTGAAATATTGACATTTCGAACTTTTGGCATTTTGAGTTTTTAACATTTTGAACTTTTGCCATTTTGAATTATTAATCCCCATCCTAGACTCTCTTCCCTCAATCCAATGGCATTTTGCAATAAAGCTAATTTAGCGGAAAGCTTTTGTGCGCACATTTTTCCTTTGACTCTTGACGTTTTGTTTGCTTCATAATTAAATTTTTACGTGTCCTCCATTTAATAAAATTGCCAAAAAATGGCAAAATAATTTTTTAGAAACATTGTCTCTTTTTTTGTTTTTTCTTAAATTTTTTTTTGGTTTTTTGTTGCCAAATATAGTTTTATAAAAATTGGGGGATGGTTAAAACGATCTTTTAAAATTATCCTGAGAAGTTTAGGATAATATAGCTGAATATTAGGGGTTCTCTTAATTTAATTCGAGCCTTAATTTTCCTTTTTTTGACAGTCTAATCTTTTGGAATTTTAGTTTTTAAGCTTCTTTCTCGTAGATTTTTTAATTTTTCTCCTCTTTTAAACAAAATTTATTTCTTTTCAGTTTGTTACTGGAAACACTTCTTCTTCGACAACAACAACTTCCTCTCCCACTACTTTCACCAATTCAAATCGTATTCGTTCTAGCAGCACCAGCAGTGGCGGGAACAACGTAAAAAGTGTAATTAGTGGCTTAACAACTGGCGCAAACCGCGCAGCGTTAATTTCAACTGGAACTGATCCAAAACGTTTTGATCAAAAAATGGCACACGTCATTGATATTGAGGTGTGGTTTTTTATTAAAAAAATCTTTTTTTAATCTTTTATCTTTTGTAAAATTTAATTTATTTAATCGGATTGCTTCTTTTCTGACTAAAAAAGAAGATTAGGTCAACTGACATCAATAATAATATTTTTCATTTTTTTCACATTTTTGCACATTTATAATCCCTATTCCCCTACTTTTATTGTGTACGGTTTCCGGTCAAGAGAACCATTGAAAAAACCCCACCCCTTTTTGAAAGGTACATTAGAGTCTCACTTAAAGACCTCATTTTCTACTATTTTTTAAACTAGCTTTCAATTTTTTAGGGTTTCTAAGTTAGAGGGACCTATTTATACTTACTTGAACTAAAATAAGTGAAAGACTGGTAATTTAATTAGAAAATCGTATTTGGCATTCTATTTAATTTTTATGAACAAAATATGATTATTTAAAGAGGAAAAAATCTATAAAAAATTTAAAAATATTTCAAAAAAAAAAAATTTTTTTAAAGGTTGGACAACCCTGTTCAAGAATGGCAATTTGCAACTGTTATGGATTTAGGCCTCATACTTGGAGGTGGGTGATTTTTTAAATTTTCGTCTTTTAATTTTTTAATTTAAAAATTATTTTTTTTTTAATTTTTATCTTTATTTTTAAATTTTATTTTTTTCCTCCAAATAATCGCGAGTCTTTTTTTTTCTTTATTTTTTACGGGTAAAATTAAATTTGAATATTCATAAATTAATATTGTTTTCAAAATTTAAAAATTTTTTATTTTTCCTAATTTTGATGAACGACGTTTGCGAACACTACATTTTCGGACACCCACTAGACTTTCTATAATATTAACGTGAATATTAGAGTTTTGACCTATCAAAATTTTAAAAATGAATTTTTTTTCTCTGAAATGACTAAATATCCGTTTTTCCAATTTCATTAAGCTTTGGATTTGTCCGCAAATGTCTCTAAGACTCTAGAGTCCATAATTTATATTTTTCTTTAAAAATTATTTTGACCATAAAAATAAGGCTAGAATCCATTTAAATATTTTTATTTTTTCCATTATTATATTACACATTTCTTCTCATTTGTTTGCTTTTTATCGCCTCATTTCCACTCCATGATTAGCATTTATAAAAATAAATGCAAAGAAATTGGCAAAAGGGAATGGCTAAAAATAAGAAAAAAGTAAAAAAAAAAAGAAAAGTCTGTGTTGCCTTTCCACATTAGTAGAAGGGTCACCATATTTTCGTGCAAAAAAAAAGTGGTCGGTCACCCGTCAAAAATTTTTTGGAAGTTAAAAAAGGAAGACGGAAAAATACTAAATTCATCACAACATAAAAAAAAAGTTTTGGACCACCCCACTAAACTAAAATCTCTCCTAGACTCTATTAACACACAAAAGAAAGTTTCTGTCTTTTTCTCTATTTTATTTTTTTTTCTTTATTATTTCCTTATGGCCTGCAAAAGGCAAGCAGCAAAAGCTGTCTTTTATTTATGTTTCACTCACTCTTATTTTTTTCCGGATTTCTTTTCCGGAAAAACACACATTTTTCTATTTAAAGGAAAAGCATATTTAATGCTTTTGTCATTTTTTTAATTGTTGTCACCTTTGCCTTTCTTATTTTTCCTTTCTTATATTTTTTATATTTTTTTTTCTTTTTTCTTCACTTTGAGTCAATTTTAACAAATATACAAGTGATTGGTTTGTGAGGCATTGGCACGTGTTTTTTTGTTGTTTTTCTTGACGTTTCCTGTTTTTCTCCTACTTTCTTTTATGTTTTTTACACAGATACCCTTTCATCATAATCCTTTAATTTGGATATGATGTCCGTGTCCTCCTTTTCTCACTTATTTTTGATTTTCTTTTTTTTTTGTAAGAAGATCTCTTCTTTTAAGAAGAGATCTTCTGTTTCTCCCGCGTGGACGGATGGTGGATTAAAGCACTGTCTTAAGACAATGAAAATTCGTACTTCGTGTTAGTTCGAATCCGTTTACTGTTTTTTGTTCCCAACATGTAAGAGGATTCCCCCTTTGTTGGATTTTTTTAGGTATAAATAAATTATTTAATAGATCCCCTTATTTTCTCTGATATATTTTAACATATCCATGTTTTTCTTTTTCATTTCTTCCTACGTAGGTAAGTGACCTTTAAAAGTACGTATCAGAAAATTTATGTTAGCTTAACAATTTTTTAACAATTCTTTGAATGAAAAAACTTCCTGATTTGATCACTTATTTTTTCGCTTCCTTAAAACGTCAATCAATTTTAATCCTCTCCTTGTGTTCCTCCATCATTAAACTTTTGGTTAAAGCAAAAGCAATAGGTATTATATGTTTTTCTCGTGTTCTTTCCAGTAACCACTTATTTTTTCGTCATTTCCCAATCAACAAATAGGTAAGAAAATACTAACACAAGGAAGGAAACAATACTTGCCGATCTCAACTTTTATTTTTCAGACTCTAATGCCCTTTAAGTTTGACCTTTTCTTATCTACTTTCTGATCTTTTCCATTAGAGTCGCATCATTTTATCACATTTTATCCTTACTTATTTATTCTCCAACAGCTAGAAAGGCTTTAATTTACCATTGATCCATAGGGTTTTTTGATTTGAGGTTTAACAAAAATATAAAATCATTCATTATTTAACGTTTAGCCACTGCCAATCACTTGCTTGTTTCCTCTCTATTTTATTTCTTCTTCCTGTTTTTTTATTATTTTACTCTTTTTTTTTCAACTCAAAAATTTAAACTTCTTTAAAAAAATAGATTAACATTTAAAAATTAAAAAAATAACGAAAATCGTCAATTGTCCGCCAAAAGAAAAAATTTTTTCTGCTGTAAGGCAACTTAGATGCCGTCATCCTCTTCTTGTAAAACATCAAATATTATTAGTAAATTCAAAATTTTTGACATCAAAAATTTAGAAAATTTTTATTTATCAAATCATCTTAAGAGCAACAAAAAAAAGATTAATAATAAAATACCCCAAGCTTTCCACGATAGTGGAATGTTACAAGTCGACAGAGCTTTGTAAGTTTTTTTTTGTGGGTGAATATTTTTGATTTTTGAATTTTTTAAAATATTTTTTTCTATTTTTTATTTTTATTTTTTTTAAATTTTCTTTCTAAATCATTTTTTGTTTGGAATTTTTTTGTCTATTTTTATTAACTTTTTTTAGAGACCCATTTTTTAGAGGCTAGAATTTCCTAAACTACTTGACTAGTCGTGAATTAATAAATAAAATGTCCAATTATTTTTAACGCACCGTAATTTTGTTTTTTGTTTTTCTTTAAAATTATTAGTTTTATAAATATTTATGGCATTTTCTAAGAATATTTTTAAAACGAATCATTTTTCCATTTTTATAAATAAGCACGCGATTTTCTTTATTTTTTATATTTTTTTATTTTTTATAAACAAAACCCCCATTTTTCAAAAAAAAAAACTTCAGCCCATTCGGAAGCCTTTTAGGTTATTTTAAGCCTATTTTTGTTTAGTTTCTTCATGTCATTTTTACCATTTCTCTTTTTTGTTGATTTATTATGCCATCCTCTCCTTTTTTCCAATTTTTTATTTTTTTTTCTCGAATAACCGCCCTTTTCTTACAATCATCTTTTATTTTATGTGCATCACAACTTTTGGCGTTTTTTGGCGTTATATTTTTTAAGAGTGGAATTTTGGGAAGATTTTTAAAATTTTTATAAAAATTTTCTTATGAAAAAAATTATTTTTATTGGCATTTCGATTTTTTTCATTTTGAAATTTTGACATTTCGTTTTTTGACATTTCGATTTTTTTCATTTTGAAATTTTGACATTTCGTTTTTTGACATTTCGATTTTTTATTTTGAAATTTTGTCATTTCGTTTTTTGACATTTCGAATTTTTGCGAAATTTCTCCTTTGAAAAAATTTATTTTTTTGGCATTCCGATTTTTTTAATGATTTTAGGAAGGCTTCTCGTCAATTTCTGGTGCACATCCTAGTCCTTAAACATTTCCTTTATTTATATTTACTTGTCACACATTCCTCTCCATATTTTCTTTATTTTTCTTCTCAATTCTTTTTAAATATTTTATTTTTTTAAAAAAGGCCCAGCCCTTCTTGAAGCCCTTAAATCCTTTCACAACAGTCCATCTTCCTTTTATTTCATTTTCAATCCTTTTCATTGGCGCGTTTTCCCAAAAGGCAAGAAGGAAGTGACTTGTGATGTTTTTGATTATATGCTTCTTGTTTATATATTCCCACAATTTTTCAAACACAGAAGATTTTTTTATTTTTTTAAAGAGTGCAAAAAGCTTGTTTGAGAAGCTTGTTTGATTTTTTTAAAGCCTAAGATTTTAAATTAATTTTGGATTTATTTTTGGAATTTCTGTCTTCTTTGTTGATTTCTTTATTTAAATTTCTGGATTTATTTGGATTGCTTTTTTTAATTTTTAAATTTGATTTTTTTGTCTTTTCTTTTTTATTCTCTGATTTGTTTTTCTGTTCGGGTTTTTTCTAAAAAAATTTTTTTGATTTTTTAATTTAAGGGAAGAAGATACGTGTTCTTATTTTTACTTCTACAGTTGAAGCTCGTTATAGCCCCACTGGGTTATACCCTCACTACGGTTATACCCCCATCTATCGACCGGTCCCGACATAAGGTTTTCCCCCCAAAACCTAGTCGGATATACCCCCAATACGATTATAACCTCACCTATCAGCCGGTCCCTAGGGTTGTAGGGGTGGGGCTATAACGAACTTCAATTGTATTTTTATTTGTTTGGGGCTTTATTTATTTTTGGTTTAAATCGGTTTCTATATTTTTGGTTTAATCACCTTCCTTTCTTTCCTTATCTTCTTTTTTTTTTATTTTTTACTTTCATTTTCTTCCTCGGCTTATTATTCTCTTTCATGCATTATTTTTAATTTTTTTGTTGTTGGCGGCGTTCCTTGGTCGATTTCTCGATTTCATTTTTTTCTCCTCTTTTTTTAATTTTTCCTCTTTTATCTTTTTCCATTTTTAGTTGTTTTAAAATATATTTTTCTTTTTTTTAATTCTCCCACATTCCTTTCCTAAAATCATCAATTTTCTTGTTGTTTTAAAATATTTTGAAAGAAAATTTTTTATTCCAATGTGAGGGTTAAAAAAAATTTTTTTTTATTAAACTAAAGTTTTAAGCCTGTTAAAATTTTCCTAATTCCTTTTTAGGATTGTTAGATTATTTTTTTCATATAAATAGAATATTTAAAACATTTTTGTTTATAAGTCAAAAATTTTAAAAAATTATTTTCAAGAAAATGATGCCGGAAACTATTTAAAAAAATTTTTTTGTTTTATAAACAAAATGTTTTCTTAGAAAGGATTTGTTTTTAATAAACACAAAATGTGATCGTTTACCATAATTGGTTTTTTGACATTTTTAAATTAAAAAATTTTTTAAATTAGCCGAGAGGGAACTATTTATTTGTTTATTTATTTGAAGAGATTTTTTAAAGGAAAAGCGTCATTTTTTCTATTTTTTTTGTTTCAAAAATATTTTTAAAGGGAAAATGTCAAGAAAAAGATTTTTTCTTATTTATTTGACATGTCTCTTGATATTAATTTTTTTTAATTTCCATTTTACTCTTTTTTTGACTTATACATCGCACATATGTTTTTTAACACGCTAACACTTATTTAAATATTTTTACTACAAAATGAACACAAAAACTAGTTAAATAGGAAGGGTTTTGTTAAAGGGAAAAGCATCATTTCCCATTCATTTTTAATTTTTATATTTCATCGATTTTGTCGCGGCCAAAGGTTTGAGAGAATTCTTAAAAATTAAAAAAATATTTGAATTTTAATTAAAAAAAAATTAATTTTAAAGTTAAATAAGCCTTTTCTTCCTTTTTTCTGTTAGACGTCTTTCTTGCGTTTTATAAATTGTAATAACCTTATCTTGGAATTTCAGTCAATTAAAAAAAAATATTTTTTTACTCTAGTGCTTGGGGACTTTTTAACTGGAAATTTTTATTTTTAATTGAATATTTAATTTGTGCTTTTTTTTAAAGTCATTTTCTTATTTTCATGTTATTTTTTACATTTCTTCCGCATTCTCCTTTTGAGGAAGGCGCGATTGATGTAATATTTTTTATAATCTTTGTTAATATTTTAGTCTTTTTAAGAAAATTTAATTTAAATTATTTTATAAATCCAAGTTAGTCGGGGTTTTTTTTTTGGATTTTTTGTGATTTTTTAAAGTTTATTTTTTTGGGATTTTTTTTTTGGGATTATTTTTGGGATGGGATTTTTTGGGGTTTTCACTAACAAGTAAAATAATTATTAATTCATTTAAATTCCCTAATAATTCACGTTAAAAATAATAAAATTCTTTAATAAAAAAAAATTAATTTTTTTCTAGAAAAGTTTGTGTTCATTGCAAGTGTGATAGAAGCGATCACGAACTCGGAGGAAATCAAGCATTAAACGTTTACGAACGTTTAGGAATCAAACCTTCATCAACTGAAATGGCTAAAGTTTTACAGCAACAACAACAACGTAAACAACAAACAAATAATGGAAATAATTCTAATGATGTTTCGTCATCAATAGGATCAGCAGGACATGGATATGCTTGGGTACCTCCAGGCATTGGACGTCTTAAAGTAAAAAATTATTTTAAAATTTTTTTTACTTTTTAAAAATGATCTTTGAATTTTCGAGTGATTTTTAAAGATTTTTCTGGGAAAATAATTTTTTTTTTTTATTAAAAAATATAAGTTGGGTCCCCCAAATGATGGTGAAATTTAAAAATTTTGTTTTTTATTTATCCTAGAATTCAGATAAAATTCAGATAATTTTACCTTGGACCAGATTTTTTTTTTATTTTTCTGAGTTTTCTGGATCAGTGTTATTTTATGGGTCTTAATCTTTGGAGCCCAGAAATAAATTTCCAAAATTTAACTCAGACGAGATATCACCAGGTTTCATTTATTCTATTCTAATTGCTGATTTTTTAAAATAAATCCATAATGATATATTTTTCAAATTTCCTTTAGATAAATATAAAATGTGGGTCCTTCTAATTTCTTATTCTTCCACTTGTTGTCTAAATTTATTGGATTTTGAAGAATTTTCAGCCTTCAAATGATTGACATTAAAAAAAATTTTTTTTTAATGTTTCAAAATTTTTCTAGGTAGAAGAATACATGTCTCAACTCCCCAACCACATAATTCCAAGGTTGAACAGTATTGGAGAAAAAAATCGTGAAAGACAATTAATGATACAATTGCCTCGTCAAGACTTATCCATTGCTTATTGTAAACATTTACGAACACCACAGGAAAGACGTCTTTATGAAGAATTTGTTAATGCAAGAAATGAAGTTGCTTTAGATATAGGACATATAAATCCTAATATTGCTAAATCTTTGGTGAGTTTTTTTTTATTTTTTGTTTTTTTTTTGAGAGGTTTTTTGTTTTTTGGGGGTAATTTTGTAATGCTAGGGAAAAACATAATTTTACTTTTTGTTTTATTTAATTTTTATTGGGAGTTTTTATTTTTTTTTCTATCAACTCAGATTTTTTCTGGTTTTCTGGATCTGGGTTATTTTCTTGGTCAATCCTGAGTCTTTGTAAAATTGTAATTTTTGGCAAGATTTCGATTGCTAACTTTTCTTTCTAAATTATACAGTCATATTCTGAGGATTACATTGTAAGGATTAACACCTCCAACCTTTGGTTCTGGAATTGAGGCATCGGAATTTCAAAAAAAAATCTCTCTTGCCTGATACTGATCAATTCCTGTTCCTTTGGTTCCCCTGTAAAAAAAAATTTTTTTTTATTGGGTATTTTGGAAATTTTTTATAATTTTTTTAAAATTTCCCTTTGGACTGAATTTTACAACGAGTTTTTAAATTTAATTTTAATTAAAATTTTTATTTTTTTTTAAGGAATGTCGAAAATGTAGAGGTGTTGTAGAACGCAATGAAATGGCTGTTATAGCACCCAAATTGGGTGAAAATACTGGTAATTAATTTAAATTTTATTTTACTTAAAAAATAAAATTTTAGGTTGGCATGCTGCTTGTTTTGTTTGTCATACTTGTGAACAAGTAAGAAAATTTAAAAAATTTATTTAAAAAAATTTTTGAATTTTTTTATTAATTAAAGTTACTTGTTGATCTCACATATTGTGTTAGAGATGAAAAAGTTTTTTGTGAACGTCATTTTGCTGAATTGCACAAACCGAGATGTTCAGCTTGTGATGAGGTGGGTGAATAAAAATTTTTATTTAAAAAAAAATTTTTTTTTTATAATTTTTTTTTTATTTTTTTTAAAAAAAAAATGTCTGGGATTTTATAAGGGGAAAAATAAAAAAAAGTACTTCTTTTTACTATTAGAGAGTCAAAAAAAATATAAAGAAACAACTGTTTATTCTTTAAAAAATATTATTTATTTTGTTTATAATTTATCTTTAAATCTCAACACTTTTTAAGTTTGACAGGTTTTAACATAAAAACAATTTTTTATATTTTTTCTGGTTAATCCTAGTACTCATTGTTTTCGTCAAAAACATGTTGATTCTATCATTGTTTTTATTTAAAACTTGTGTTTATAATTTTAGGTCAGAATATTTTGTTTTTGTGTTTTATTAAAATTCTGAATTTTTATTTGGGCTTTTAATCAATTTGATTTTGTTTTAATTTTGTTCTGTATTTGTTTTTATTTAATTCTGGTTTGTTTTGTTCTGTTCTTTTTTGTTTTTTGTTTTATTTAATTCTGATTTCTTTATTTTATTTTATTCTTGTATGTTTTGTTTCTGTTCTGTTTTTTTAATTATGATTTTGTTTTTATTTAATTCTGGTTTTGTTCCTGTTCTGTTTTTAAAGTATGATTTTGTTTTTATTTAATTCTGGTTTGCTTTGTTTTTAAGAATTATCCTTTTTGTTTTAAATAAATTCTGATTTTTCTTTTCTAATCAGAATTCTCTCTTTCTCTCTATTACAACTTTTAAACCCACCCACTATTTTCTTCCCCTTTTATTGTACTAACCAATTAATATTTTCTGACCAAAACTTCCTTTTAAAATCTCTTCAATCTTGTTTTCGTCATTCAAAACTCTTGTCTCTTTTTTTCATTGTTTTCTTCTTTCAAAGGCTTTAAGAAAAATTAAAAATAAGAAAAAAAAGTTTTTAAGTTAGAGAATAACAAACAGAACAACTGACATGGGCGGGGAAAATAAAAGCTTAAAAACAGCTTCTTAGCCAATCTTCGACAGAAAAAAAATTTTTTTTTTTATCTTTTTGCAAAGACAAGGAAGAGGAAGAATCAATTCCCAATTGTTTTATTAGGCCTTTTCTCTATTTTCTTTAGAAAATAGAGAAAAGTTCTCTCCCATAGGGCCCAATTTTTGACTTGGACAACAAAATTTTTTTTTCGTCTTCCGTTTCCAACAAGAAAATATATAACAATTTATTTTTCTTGTGGCCAATTTTGACTTGTAAAAATTGGGGAAAAGCTTTTTCACTTTTGGCCAGTCTGTTGAGAGAACAACGAAAAAAAAACTAAGCTGGAAGAACGTCTTTCCTTTTTTCCTTTTTGACTTTTTTTTTGACTTTAAAAAAATAATGGAAGGATAATCTCTCCGTATATTTATTTTATATATGTTCACCCATTTCCTTTTTTCCATTTATTTTTGATTTATTTTTACGTTTAAAGCTTGGACTAACAAAATAAGATATCTGGAGGATAATGGTGTTCCTCTACTTATTTTTCAAAGGATTCGGAACTTATTAATTTTTAAAAGATTGCTGGTTTCCACTTCTAAAAATGGAAAATCTGTTCTTTTAATTATCTCTTTATCTCAATCCGAAATTTTTTTCTTTTGTCAGCTATTTCTTTTAAGACTTAATTGGACAAAAAAATATCTATTTTTTTAATTTATTGAAAATGACTTTTTATGGTTTTTCTAAAAATATTTTTTTGATATTTTAATATTTTAAATAGTTGTAGGAAGGAGCTCTTTTTAGAATGAGGCACATTATAATAATTAACTCTCTTTAATTAACTTTAGGCATTTTTCTTTAGCTATATTTAATGTTCCTCTTAAAGAATACCTAAAAATAATTTTTGTTTCATTTCTTCTCAAGAAAATTAAAAAAGAAAGTCAAAAAATGATCTTATAATGGGTACACCCCATAGCTTTACCTTAAGGCTACTAGCTAATTCTGGAACTGTTGAAATTAGTCAATTTTGCTACCATTCGATGTATCTCATTGAGAGCTGTTGAAACATACCAAAATTTAAGGGATTCGATATTTATTTGACATAATTATGGCCTTGAGAGTTAAAGAGGACCTGTTCCCCTTCTGCTAAAAATTCTTTTAAAAATTTCTCGATCCATATAAAATCAATTTTTTTTCTATTTTTTAATCATTAACTAACTAGCAGTTACTTTCATGGAATTTAAAGTTTAAAAGCCAATAGAAAATCTTTTTTTCAATAAAAATTTACTCTATTTCTAGTCAACACACACACATGCTCTCCCACTATATTTTCTCTTTATTTCCTCTCATTTTTTAAAAACTTTTTTTAAACACACATTTCACATTTTATTTCATTTTTACTCTTATACCAAATTGCCATCAATCGATTGATTATTTAAGAATTTTTATTCTTTTGGGGGCCAAACTTTTAGAGAGGAGAAAAAGCTGGATTTCTTCTCTTTTGTTCTAAATTTATATATTATTCATTAATTTTGAATAGATTTTTAAGAGAAAGGAAGATAAAAGAGCTTTTCCTCCCCTTGATTAACTTAAAGAATTTATTGTTTTGTTTAATGTTTTGTCCTTCAAGTTTTGTCATTTAAAACATTAAAAACAAAATCAGAATTTAATTAAAACATCATTAATAACATTAAAACAAGATCAGAAATATTTTAAAACATCTGAAAACTTTAAAACAATCAGAATTATTTTAAAACAATAAAACAATCAGAATTGATTTAAAACATTAAAACAATCAGAATTATTTTTAAAACATTAAAACAATCAGAATTATTTTTAAAACATTAAAACAATCAGAATTATTTTTAAAACATCTGAAAACTTTAAAACATCATTTTAACTTTAAAACATATTCAGAATTAATTTAAAACAGCCAGAAAAACATAGTGTCTCTATTAATTCTGAATTCTTACCTTTTAAAAATTTTTGTTCTCTGGATTGTGATCACTTCCCTCTATTTATTGCTTCTTTAAATTTTTTAAAAAGTTTTGAGGAGATAGGTGTTTGAAAATTTGATTGTTGATCTTTTAAAGTCGTTGAGAAAAATAAAAGTTGAGCAGAACAATGTCAAAACACATTTTAAAAAATGTATTTTTGATCTTTTCAATTTATTTTGATCATTTTTAAATTTTTATTTTCATGTTTAGGATTTATAAAATTAATTTTTCATCCTCCCTATTTTTTAAAATAAATTCCAGATTTTTAAAATAATATTTTTTTCTTTTTTTTCAGCTAATATTTTGTGGAGAATACACTAAAGCAATGAATAAAGACTGGCATAGCGATCATTTTTGTTGTTGGCAATGTGATGGCCAATTAACTGGTCAACGTTATATTTTGCGAGATGAACATCCTTATTGCATTAAATGTTATGAAGAGATATTCTCTAATGTCTGTGATGAATGCCAGAAACATATAGGCATAGACTCTAAGGTACTTTTAAAATCAGAATTAAATTAAAACACTAAAAAAACATTGAAACAATATTTAATAATCAGAATTATTGATAAAACATGAAAGAAACATTAAAGTTAAATCAGAATTAAAACAAGGAAAACACATTAAATCAGAATTAAATTAGAACACGAAAAAACATTAAAGACTACTTTAAATCAGAATTTCTTTTAAACATAAGGAAAACATTAAAACAAAATCAGAATTTTTTAAACAAGAAAAACACATTAGATCAGAATTAAATTAAAACAACCGAAAAGCATTATAACACTAAACTTAATAAACAGAATTTCCTTTAAACATAAGAAAAACATTAAAACAAAATCAGAATTATTTTAAAACAAGGAAAACTACAAAAATCAGAATTTCTTTAAAACATCATCAAAACATTAAAATTAACAATCAGAATTTAATTTAAAACATCATAAATTTATTTTATTAGGATCTTTCGTATAAAGACAAACATTGGCATGAAGAATGTTTTCTCTGCTCGATGTGTAAAATTTCACTTGTTGATAAACCTTTTGGAAGCAAAAATGAAAGAATTTATTGTTCAAATTGCTACGATCAAGCTTTTGCTACTCGTTGTGATGGTTGTGGAGAAATATTTAAAGCAGGAATGAAGAAAATGGAATATCGAGGGAAACAGTGGCATGATAAATGTTTTATGTGTGCTCTATGTAAAGCGCCTATCGGAACGCGAAGTTTCATTCCTAAAAACGAGGAAGTTTTTTGTGCAGCTTGTTATGAAGAGAAATTTGCTACGAGATGTTGTAAATGCAAAAAGGTAAATTTTTTTAATTTTTTTATTTGAAAAAATGTTTTCTTTAAGGTTATAAGCACTGGTGGTGTTACATATAAAAATGAGCCTTGGCATAGGTAAAAAATAAATTCTGTTTTAATTTTTTATTTTATTTAATAAACATTTTTAAAATCATTTAAAAATCAGAAAAACATTTAAACACATTAAAACAATCATTTTAAACAGAATTAAAGAAAACAAAATCAGAAAAACATCATAAAATATTGACAAAAACATTGATAAACAGAAAAACATTTAAACATGAAGAAAACATTAAAATCAGAAAAACATTTTTAAAAATCAGAAATAAAATAAAAACAAATCAGAAAAACGTTACAAATAAATATCAGAAAAACATTTTTAATAATTAGAAAAACATTAAAACCTATCAGAGAAATGTTATAAACAGAAAAACATTTTAAACAATCAGAAAAACGTTATAAATAAATAAACATTTATTAAAATCAGAAAACATTTTTAAAAACCAGAAAATAATCAAAACAAATCAGAAAAACGTTACAAATAAATATCAGAAAAATTTTTTAAAAATCAGAATAAAATTAAAACAAATCAGAAAATCGTTACAAATAAATATCAGAAAAATTTTTTTAAAATCAGAATAAAATTAAAACAAATCAGAAAAAACAGATTATCAACTTATTTAAATTTAATTTAAAAATTTAGGGAATGTTTTTGCTGCACAAATTGTAACACCTCATTAGCCGGTCAACGATTCACCTCAAAAGATGAAAAGCCTTATTGTGCAGATTGTTATGGAGAATTATTTGCTAAACGATGTTCTGCTTGTGTTAAACCAATTACTGGTAAAATTTTAATTTTTTTTTTGAATTTTTATTTATTTTTTTATTTTGTTTTTTAGGTATTGGAGGTGCCAAATTTATTTCTTTTGAAGATAGGCATTGGCATAATGATTGTTTTGTATGTTTTTTAATTTTTTTTTAGAATTTTTTTGAAATCCAAAAAAATTTTTTGAAATTCTTTTGGATTTTTTTTTCTAAATTTTTTTGAAATTTTTCAAAATAAAATTTTTTTTGAAATTTTTTTAATTTTTAAAGGTATGTAACCAATGCAGTACTAGTTTAGTAGGTAAAGGCTTTATAACAGATGGGGCAGATATTCTCTGTGCAGATTGTGCCAAAGCAAGGCTAATGGCAGCTAATAGCTAATATTAAAAATTTTATATTTTAATCATTCCTTTCATTCTTAATATTTTTTAATAATTAATACAAAGTTGAAACCTTGGTTTAAAAGGGGTTTTGGATTTTTTAAAGGTTTTTTGGGTTTAGAAATTTTTATAATTGCCTTGAAATTGTGAACTCGACCCCCCCCTAGAATCTTCTAGGGGGGGGGGGCCCCCCCCCTAGAAGATTAACCAAGGTTTTGACGACTTTAACATTTTTTTAAAAATTTAAATTTTAATCCCCTTTTTTTTTAATCCCTTTTATTTTTTTTAAATTCAAGAAGATCAACTCTGATTAATCTAATTAATTAATGAGGGGAAAATTTTTTTTTCTCTAGAGTTTATATTTTAAGTATTTTTAAGCATTTTCTTGTCCTAATATAGGAAGAGAGAGCTGCTTTTCAATGAAGAGCATTTTTAAATATTTTTTTTTATTTTCTAAAATTAATTTTTTTGTTTTGCCGGTCCACTTCATTTCCTCCCCTTTTTTAATTGCATTTAATAAAATTTTCATAATATTTGGTACTTTTCTGTTATCCCGCCCCCCCTCCCTATTTGAGTCTCAGAAATAATCCTTTTTTTCCTGTCAATCATTTATTTTCCTTGAGCAATATAAGTGAAAAGTAATTGTATGAGTAAAAATTAGTGAGTAAGAATTAGAAAGGAGGCATATAATCCGCAATTCCATTTAAAATTTCATCAAAAAAGATTTGTTTGTTAATCATAGCGTGGCGTCTCAAAATGAAACAAATGATTTGCATTTTTATGCAATTGCGGATTATATGCATTTTACTCATACAATTAATTTTCACTTATATTGCTCAAGGAAAATAAATGATTGACAGGAAAAAAAGGATTATTTCTGAGACTCAAATAGGGAGGGGGGGGCGGGATAACAGAAAAGTACCCTTTTAAAAATTCAAAAACTTATTCTGAGTTATTTTATTATAATTTTCTCACAAATAAAAAATGTTTTCCATGAGTGGGATTCGAACCCACGACCCCTCTGGGGCGAACCCAGGTGCTTAACCATTACACCACAACACAACTTATTTAACTTTGTTAAAATTATTATATACTTTATCAAATTTTAATAATTTTATTCATACCAAAACAAGCTCAAATAATCCAATTGATAAACATCCTGTCCTGGTGCAAGACGAACACGCAAATCGCTGTCTCCAGAGTAGTAGTCACGCAATGAACAGTGTTTGTTCAAGCTGACTCTTCCCAGAACCATTGCTTTTTTGCCTGTTGATTGGCGGACATCTCCTTTTCCGGCAAAGATCCAGGCATCTTTTAAGTTTATTTTAAAGTCAATTAATCTTATAATTTATAAACCTGGTGCTTTGTTGGCTTCCAAAATAAATTTCTGAAGAACAAGAGTTTTTGAATCTTCTACAAGTATTGGTCCAGTTGCTGCGCTATAGTGATCTCCAATTACTCCTTGATCTGGTTTTTCGTTGTTTTTGATGCAGCAGAATATTTGAGGGATGGGCTTGTCTAGTTGAACTACTGACAATTGCTTCTGAAAAAAAGAAAAGCTAAAAAAAATTAAAAACTAAAAAATTAACCAAGACTCTAATTAACTAAATTAAATACAAGCCAACAAAAAGACTGTTTGATTCAAATGAAAAATAAACGCCAAAATTGTATAACATACTCTGCCACATACTATCTCTCTTATTTGCACTCTCTAACTCTCACATTGGTACTTACCCTTTTTTGATATGTTCTCTTACCTAATGAAAATAAGCAAAAGAAGAGAGACTACACAAAAGAAGGAGAGACATTTTTTTATTTAACGCAAACTCGTAAAAACAAGGGAAGTTTTTCTAATTTTTTTCTAAACTTTTTTCAGATGGATTCTCAAATGGATTCCCAAGATTCTTCTCATCCTTTATTTCATACATTTATTCTCTATGCTAATGTTGGTGTTTGTATATTTATTGTTTTGAGGTTTTTCTTTTAAATTTTTAAGGGAAGTAGCTAATTTTTTCAATTTTCAGCTTTCTCTACTTTCACTTCACTTGGAGAAACGGCAGAAATCGACTTCCAGCCAGACCCAGATTTTCCCAGGCAGCTACTTTTTGGAATGAATTAAATACAAGTTCGGGAACTAACAGATTAACGACAAACAGAAGAGATGAGGAACAAGCCAATTTATTAAGAATATCTAAATTGGAAGATAGCGAATCTTCTGCTGGGGAGGATAGTATTTAAATTTTTTATTATTAGATTTTATGGTGCTTTTATTGTATTGTTTTTAGACTTTGGAATTTTTGGAAAATCTTTAAAAACTTTCTGAAACATTTCTGACACGCGAGAAAATCTTTAGGGGTCTATCTGGACTCTTACACCAATACATAGACCTTATAAGTACACAGAGACCAAGTTCAGGGCGGTTTCTTGGGCACCAGGACCTGGAATGAATAAAATCCCAGCCCAGAATTATTTAAATTATCTCTAGAAAAATTTATAAAAGAACCTTGCTCTTCCCAGTCACCAATCCAAATCTCTTCCATTGATCTATAGTTGTGCCATGTGGAGCAACTGCTACCAGACGTTGTTCCGATAGTCCACCATCCAAACGTCTCTTCCTATAAGTTAAATTATTATTTTTTAAATGTATTTTTAACATTTTCAATGTATTTTGGCTATTAAAAATTTGTAAAAATTCTTGGCATTGTGTATAATTATTTTTTAATAAAGAAAATAATTTTTTATAAAAAATAAAAATGTTTTCCTTTGGTGGGGTTCGAACCCACGACCCTTCTGGGGCAAACCCAGGTGCTTAACCATTACACCACAACACAACTTATCCAACTAAGTTAAAGTTTAATTATATGCATTATTAAATTTTAATAAACCTCACATTGGGAATAACATTTCTTCTCCATTGCTTCCCCCAGAAACTTTGTACAGAAATTTGACTGGTTCAACAGCTTCTTCAGAAATGAAGGCAAATATAAGCTCTTGTTCTAGGAAATTTTTTTTAATTTAAAAAATTCTTTCAAAAAATACTTTGATGCTCAATATTAAAATTAGTAATTTGTATTGTCGTTGAATTAGCTAGCCAAACTTGGCCTGAAATGCCTGGCAATGATGAATTTTGAAGAGATCCTAAAGGCACTCCAAAATATTCAAGCGACAAACATGTTGATAAAGAGAAAACTAGAAAAATAAAAATTTTTTAAAGGATTTTAGAGAATTAAAAATTTATTTAATCAAAAACCACGCATTTTTAGTCACGCAAATTTAAAATTAAATTACCAAAAAGTAGAAGAGTTGATTGAAGAAAATACATAATTATATAATCGTTTAATAAAAGAATTAAATATGATCATTTCTCTTTAATGGATTTTATTTAAAAGAGAGATATATTTAGGTCATATCAAGAACAACGAATATATTTGACCTCTCCCCGTTTTTAATCCCATAAGTTATTTACTTTACTAAAGAAAGAAAGGGGAATTTTATAGAAAAAATTAAAAAAAAATATTTTGGGGGATATTCTATTAAGTAATTTAAAATGCGTGGTCTTGTATAAAAAACAAAACAAAAAATCTAACCTTTCTGCCAACATTCCTCCAAATTGACATTTTAAACACAACAGAAACTAAAATTCCAAAATGTTAAACAATTTTTATTTAAAATAAACCTTAATTTTAAAAAAATCCAAAAGTTGTAATTTTGGTGTAGTGGGTAAACGTATTGTTTTACCCAAAAAAGGGTGAGGGTTCGAACCCCACTCACGGAAAATTATTTTTTATTTATCCAAAAATGGCATTCTTTTAAATTTCAATTTATTTAAAAATATTTCTTTTAATTTTCTTTTATTTTTATAATCCCTGGTCATTAAAAAAATTTTTTTCTCTCTCCAAAAAAGCTTTTCTTTTAAATTAGCTCAATTCAAAAACAATTTCCGATTTTTTATGACGATTTTAGTGACTGAAAAAAAAATTATTTTATTTTCTTTCTAATTAATATTTTGTCTTTTATTTTATTTATTATTTTATTTACTCTTTAAATATTCTTGGAAAATATTTTTTTGATTTTTTTTCTCTATATAGTGTTTTTTCAGATTTTTTAACCAAAAAAATTTTTCCAAAAAATTAAAAAAAAATTTTTCTATTTTTAAAATTAATTCTATTAATTGTTTATTGCGTGAAATGTTAAAACACGCAATTTCTAACATTTAAATTAATTAAAAAATTATTTAGAACGTCAAAAAGGAGGCGTTACTTAGCGATATACCCTACCAATTATTAAAAATATTTTGTCACATTTTTAATTTAGAACAAAAATCTAAAAAAAAATATTAAATAACACCATTAAATATATCTAAAAACATTTTTTTTTAAAAATCCATGTGCCAGTTCCATGTTAGGAATTAAATTAAAAATTTTGGCAGTATAAAAAAACTTCCCCCTTCTCTCCCAAAAAATTCTTTCATTAATTTTATTAAAAATAAAAAAAAATATTCCATTTCCAAGTATATATTTTGAACTCAAATTAACCCCTTTCATTATTATTCCACAAAGTCAGGCGGTAAACAAATCCTTTGAGAATTAAAAAAACAGGCAAAAGAACGTTAAAAATAAAAAATATTCCTCGGAGAATTTTTAAATTATGCCAAAAAGGTGGCGAGACGTTTAAAACGATTATAAATTTAGGTGTGCGCAAAAATTAATTTTATGAAAGATAATAAGTTACAAAAATTTTTTTAAGTGTTTTTAAATTAATTTTAAAATATTCTAATCTAAATAGGTTTTCCAATTAAAAAAAATTTTTCTCCCAAAAATTCAAAAATTTTTTTTAGATTTTAGACATTTGCGCACACCAAAATCCACATGCTAATGCATACGTAATTAATTCAAATGTTAGCAAAATAAACATTTTTTAATTGGAATAAGCTTAAACTATATCCATGTCATTCAGGAAAAAAAGCATGTGGTCAAAAATAAAAAAAAAGAGAAAAAAGAAAAAAATTGGCGCCTATGGGAAAGTAAATAATTATTCCACAAAAATTAAAAAAAACTTTTTTTTATTTACAAAGTAAATATTTAAATATTATAAAATAATTTCTCCCATATCATATGACCCAAATGACGTTAAAAAATGTGGAACTCTAAGGTAGGTAGTTCCCCGAAAAAATAATATTCTGAAAAATAAACACACAAAAAATACAAATGAAAATTAAAAATATTCAGAAAATACAATAATTAAACCAAAAAATACAAAAATAAAATACAAACCAGAATAAAATTTAAGCACACACTTCTGTAAACTTTACAAAAATATAAAACACATTTTCAGAAAAAAATTACATTACCTAAAAACAAAAAAACGGTAGACCCAGCCAAAACATAATCAAAAATACATTTCCGGAAAAAATACAGTACAATGTTTTAATTTACTCACAAATCAGAATTATCAAAAAAACAAAACTTTTTATTTTCAAAACACATTTTTTTCCAATTTTCCGATCATAATGAATTAAATTCCCCTCATGTTCATTTTTTAATTGCCCTTTTGTGTGAAAAATTTTCATTGTTTTTTAAAATTAATTTTCTTTTTTGCTTGCGTGATATATTACGATTTTTAAATATATTTACTTTTAATTTTTTTTCAATTTCTAAAACTAAAAAATAATAATAGCCTTTTATTTTAATTAAATTATAGGTTATTTTCCTCAAAAAAATTTTTAAAATAAAATATTAAAGCCTTAAAACTCCTACGCATTTTTTGTAACTTAAAAGTTTTCTAGGGTGGCATTTATTTTATCTGAAAGAAATTTTACTGGCAGCTAGTCATTTTAGCAAAAATTATTAAAATTAATTCATTAATAAAAATATTAAAGAAAATTTCCAAAAATTGAAAAAATACAAAAATCGGAAAATACAAAAAAGAAAAAAAACAGAAATCAGAAAATACAGAAAAAAATAAAAAAAAAATACAAAAATCAGAAAACATTCCGGAAAATAAATAACAAAAAATACAGTCGATAAAAATACATTTCCGGAAAAAATACAAAAGAAAACGCAAAAACCAGAAAAATAAAATACACACAAAAAACACAAACATTTTCAGAACGAAAATACAACATTACAGCCCTTTAATTCCCCAACTCCCCTGCAAGTCATAAAATAATTTAATTTGTATTTTTCTTATATTTTTTGTATTTCTTTACAGTTATATATTTTTATATTAAAATACAGGGTTGCCAAAAAATTTAAATTTAAGAAAAATACAAATTTAGAAATTTTTTAATAAAAATAATAATGGAAATAATTAATTTGCGGCAATCAAGGACTACACAAAGGTAAAAAAAAATTAAAAATCGGGAAAAAATTAAAAAATCTAATTCCTCCTTTTTTAAAGATTATTGAGGCACTCAACATTAATTTTAATATTTTCACTATTAATTTTATCAACACCTTTAATTAATGCTACTGGAGGATTTAGACTTTGTGGATTGGTAGGCTTACTTAAAAATTTCAAAAAAATTAAAAATTAATTTTTAAAGAAATTAACAATGACATTAAATGCAATATGTAAAAATCAATTATGTGGAGGTTATATAATGACAAAAAGGGCAGATAATAAAAAACAATCTGAATTTAATCAATTTGATCAAAAGAATTCAGAAAGTGAAGAAACAAATGAAAGGAGAAAAAAACGTTTTTATCCTTATGGAGCTTTTGGGCCTGTAAAAAAAAGTGGAATTGCAACTGAATGTTGTTCAAAAAGATGTACATTAGGTAAATATTTCAAGAAAATTTTTGAAAAAATAGAAGATTTAAACGGAGGAGGATGAAAAAAAATATTTAAAGAATAAGCTAAAGGTTGGGGTAAATTATAGAGGATAATTTGGGGAGATCAAAAAACGAAAGATAGACAAAAGAAATCACAAAAAAAGTGGGAGAAACGCGTGTAGATGAATTAGAAAAATTGGAAAAAAATTACAAAATAAAATTAAATTTTTAAAGGTTATATGAAGACTTATTGTTGCAGTAATCCAATACGATTTGGTGAATAAACCCAAAAGAAAATGATAATTTTACGAAGAAAATTTTTCTTTTACCCTAACTTTTTTTTTAATTAAAAATGTTTTTCCTAGTTATAAATAAATTGGCAAATGAATTTAAAAAATTGTAAAAAAATAGAAAAAAAATTTATATTTTTAAAATAAAATAGTCCATTGGGAGGTGCGCCAAAAATTAAAAAACAGTTTTAAAAAATCCAAAACCTTTCAAAAATAAAAATATAACATGAAAAATAAAACAACCACACAGACATACCTCTACAAAAAAAATACAGAAAAATCGCAACTTTTTGAAAAAAAATATTTTTTGGCGCACAAAAATAATAAAACGCTAGAAAAAAAGTAAAATAAGCGTATTTTTCTAATAAAAATATTAATATTAAAAAATTTCAAAAAATTGACCAAAAAATTCAATAAAATATATATTTAAATCTACCGGATGTTTTGACTTGAAATTGAAGCATTTGATTAAGAACAATTATTGTTGTTGTTGAAGACAGGTTCATATGTTGCTTGATAAACTGAAAATTAAAAATTAATTTTCAAAAAAATTTTTTAATTTAAAAACCTGTTGGTCTAATAGAATGGTCTCGCTGCACACAACAAGCACTTTAAAAATAAAAAAAATAAAAAAAATGCTTTTTTAATTTAAAAAAATAAAGAGGGATTGATAACGTTAAAAAGAAATAAAATTTCAAAAAATTTAAATTAAAACAAGGAAAAATTTAAAAAAAAAAAAAGAATTTTTTTGGGAAGCATTGACCGTCAGGACGACCCAACTAAAAAAGATATTTAATTTATGAAAAAGCATAAAACTAAAAAAATTAATAGAGTTATTTATTGTTAGCATTAACAATAACTTTATCAATCCAATTAACTCAATAAAAATTAAAAGAAATTTTTTTAAAAATAAAAACATATTCCCTCACCTCAAAATGTCTGGTTTATCTACAAAATAAAAAATTTTTAAAAATAAAATTAAAAAAATAATTAAAGTAAACCCTTACATCTCATGTGCATTGAACCAAAAACTACAAAAAAACAAAATTAAAAAAAATTTTTTTTAATTAAAAAAGAACTCACAAAAAGAATTTTGCGCGTAAATTTTATCAACAATTTGCCTAACTTTTAAAGCACCAGGATCATCCATTTCATTCTTTTGACGAAAAGAATTTAAATTTGTTGGGTCCATAACACTTGTAGTTGTTTTATTTCCCTAAAAATAAAATTAAAAAAAATTTTCAAAATTTTTAAAATTTTGAAAATTTTCAAAAAAATTTCAAAAATTCTTACAAAGCAAATAATAAAATTATCAGTGGCGATTTTTGCGTTGAAACGACTTATTGGGCCCCAATTTTTGTATGCAGCTAAAGAAAAAAATAATTAAAAAAATTTTTTAATTAAAAAGTAAACCTTCAAGTAGAAGATTAAAGGCACTTTCTCTTAAAAACAAAAAAAAAATTAAAAAAAAAATTAAAAAATCCAAAGAAAACCTTTTAGAAATTTCCAAATTTTGAAAAAACATAATCCAATATCCACCCATTATATTATATCTAGATGCCAATTCAACAAGAAATGAAGGTCCTGAAAGGTGTAATACTTCTGAAGGTTGTGAAGTTGAGAAGGCTTTGAAACTAAAAAAATAAGAAAATTAATTATTAATTTAAAGAGGTAGTTAAGTTAAAAAAGAACGAAATTTTGAAATACAAAACAATCTCCCAAAAAAAAATCAAATTTTATTTCCTAGAGAGGAAGGGAGCTCTGTCTGGAAAGAGGATTGCTTCAAAATGTGAGCTTAATAATAGGATTCTCCCAATTTTTAAAATTTAATTTAGTAGGAGAGCGATGGGACTAGTAAGAAAGAGGATTGTCCAAAAACCCAGTTCCAGGAAGCGATTTTTGGAAACACAGATTGGGAACCGAAAACATTCTTCTTGAACAAGAACATTGACCATGAAATGACTTGAGAACTTAGACTCAAAAGATTAAAAGGGAACCTTTCAGCAACTTCCATTGAATTAATTAACATTTGTTGATGGTAACTTGACAATCGAAGGAATGCTTCTGTTTCGCTTGCTCCAAGAGATTTTCCATCATTTGTGAGACTTCCACTTGAATAATAAAAAAAATAAATGAAAATTTATTTAAAAAAAAACCTGCTAATAAACATTTTTGTTGAAGAAAAATCAACCATCAATTTGAGTGGAAATAATTCATAAAAAAGTTTGACCAAAATGCCAAAAGAGAAAGGGCCTATATGGGCTTTTAGAACAACGCTGAGAATGTACCTGAATAGAAAATGGTTAAAACTTGAAGAAAGTCAAATAAACAAACCAATCTTTAAGATCAGGCAAAGAATCTGGAGCCGCAAAAATATCAACATCGATTTTGAAGAAAAGAGCTTGTCTATCTAAAAAGTGAAAGAAATGATTTTGGTAAAAAGATTTTAAAACAAAACTTTATAAGAAAACTTTGAGGGGAACTTGTTAGTTAGAGATCGAGATTTAAGTCTGGGCTGGACACTGGGATTGATTAGTTGAACTGGGCGTGATCCTTGGCCTGTAGTACACGAAAAACCCAGGAAACACAAAAAATGCCCCTGCCTGGGACCCAGGAAAGACCCAAACCTTGGTATTGTCAAGCATTTATCTTGCGGATAACTTTAAGCGGAACCCTCTTTCTTCTAAAAAACAGGTCTTCTAACAGAGATCCCTTTGACTTATTTCTGTTACTTGGTCCCGGGTCAGACGAAATAAGACCAGACAAACTAAAATAAAAACCCCAAAATACAAATCCCAACCTGAAGTAAGTAATTCCAACTTTTCAACATATTCCCATAGATTAGCTCTCGGCATTCTTGTGTAGCAAAAAACAGTCGTTCTATTGTAGACTTCTTCACAATCATTGTCATTCCTTAAATTCAAAATAAAATCTGATCTAATCACAAGTAACCTTATTATAAGCACAGCCATTCCACAATAAATGTAGACAAAATAATAAAATTAAAAATCTTCTTGAGAATAATAAATGAAGAGAATAAACGAAGAGAAGTTATTCAAGCAGCTAAAATGCTAAAAAAGTTAAATTTAGAAAAAATTAAGAAAAAGCAAGAAATAAGAGGAAAATTCCAGAATGGCTTACATTTTCATCGATTTTTGTTTTTAAATCGAAAAAATATAAAATTAATGGAATGCCAAAAAAGTACGGTAAATAAGCGCCTTACAACCTCTTTAAACACATACGATATTTCCCTCCCACAGAGAAAACCACTAACGACCACTAGAGTCTGGGGCTTCCACCTTATCCAAGTCACTGGACTTTCCTCTTACAATTAAAAATAAATGTGAAGAATCAATAAATAAAAAGATAATTAAAACTTGTTTAAATAAACAAGTAAAAAACGAGAAAAAAATTTTTTTAATAATTTATTTAAAAAAATTTAAAAATTTTTGAAAATTATTTTCTTTTTCTTTATCATTTTCAATTAACATATATTTATCCAATTTGAATAATTCAGAATAAGGGTCTTCTATTTTTTTCATATATTTTTCAAATATTGAATATTCTTTTTCTAGTTCTTCTAATGAACTAGATCCATGTCCTTTTTAATTTTAAAAATTTTTAGAAAATTAAAAGAACTCAAAATATTATTTTAAAAATACCCCAAGGGTTCCCCCCAACAATTTACAGAAATAACTTTGTCCGCAAGTTTAATCCGCAAATTATTTTCGTAATTTTAATCCGCAAAATGGACGATGATTTTCTCTATTAAGGCAAGGTCATCGTTTCCTTATCTCCCAAAAAAAATAAAAAAAAAATTTTCAAACCAAAATTCCTGCTGTCAGAAAGTCCAAATAATTGTCTAAAGTTTTCCATTTTGGTCATTTCATCCAAATCTCCAACTTGTGCCAAATACATTTTTCCAAATTTTGAAGGTCCAAGTAATCTTCTCCAACGTTTTAAAGCTTCATCTTTTGAATATAAATTTTGTTCGTCTTCATTTAAAATTAATTTCATAGCAACAACAGGTCCAGAACATAAATGATTAATTGATCGATTGAAATAGAATGAATTCTGTGAAAAAATGAAAGGTTAAAAATGAATTTAAAATAATTAATTTTTGTGATTTACTTAAAGTGAGTCCAAAATTATCCCCAACCAACCCTATAAGACAATCTTTCCGAAGAGAAATCCACCCCTTGAGGAAGAGGTTGGATGAGGGAGAGTTTTATCAAGAGCTTAAAACTTTAAATGCCTCGGTCAGATCCCAGGATCATATAAAAAATTCTAGGACCAATCCAAAGCGAATGATGGGTGAGGAAAAGTTCCAAGAATAACTTGGAACTTCAGTCTTGGTCAGACTCCACAATTATCAAAAAAAAATTCTCGGACCAACCCAAAGCATGACTAACCCCAAAAACAAAGAATTCAAATTATTAAATTTAAAAAAAACCTTGTGGAAAGAATATAATTCAGAAGCTTGAGCAATCGACAAATTTAAACGACAACCTATCTAATTTTAAAAATTATAAAAAAATTAAAAGAAAATCTAAAAAAAAATACCCATTTCAATAATTAAACCATTTTTATTTAAAGCATCCAAAAGCCAACCAAGAGATATTGGATTAGCCACAGCATCTGGTTTTAAAAGAGCAAAAGTCCAATTTTTTGACATTTTTAATTAAACTAAAAATTTCTTGTAAATAGATCCATAAAAAAATATTTAAATAAATAGTTGTTTAAAAACAAATTTAAAAATAAACTAAAAACTCTTTCCCATTTTAATTTAATATATATTAAAACAATTATTATCGTTTGTTCGATATTCACAAATTTTCTTAACAAGTAATGTCAATAAAACAAGGCCAAATAAAGTGACGTTTTGAGGTAGATCTTTAAAAAGAATTAAATTAATTCAGAATTTATAAATGTTCTAAAACCAGAAGCTTGAAGGATATTAAAAAAATAAAAACCCAGGCTGGAATAGAATCTCGACCTTCCCAAAATTTCATCAAAAATAGGCAAAACTTCAAAAATTAAATTAACAAAATTGGAAACACAACAAACAAAAAATATTTAAAAAATGCCCCTCCCTCTAACCACCCCCGCGTTTCTTTTAAAATCAAACCTTCTTCAACATCATCTCCACCAAAAACATCCTTATACATTGAAATATTTAAAGGATAAAACCATTTGCTGTCCATTTTGAGTAAAACAAAAAATTCAGCTTTCCACATTAAGAATGTTGCAATAACCATAAAAATAGTTTTAACAGCAATAGTCATCTTTACAGAGGAAATAATTGATTTTGAAAATATTGTTTTATCTGAAGAATAAAAAGAATAAATTTTGAAAATTAAAAAATGCGGACGATTTTTGCGGATTAAAAAATTTTTTAATTTTTTTTTAAAAATCCCTTTTCACTAAAAAATTAAAAATAAACCTAATTTCTCCTTTTCTTCCTTCAATTTATTCAATAAACGTTCATTTTTATAATATTTTGCAAAATCAGCAGTCGGAGACAGTGCTGACATCTGAGCTTTAATTTGTAAAATTTGTTCATCTAGACGGTCCATTGAAATTTCTTCAGACATTTTGCGGGAGAATAAACGCACAAATGGCTCAACAATCTAACAAAATTTTTTTGAATTAAAAAAATTTAAAGAAACCTTTGTATAATTAAAACTAACAAGTCCAAAGGAAAGAGCCAAAAGGAGAGCACAAACAAAATCAGACAAAATTTGAAATAAATAATTCATGTTGATGTTGTTTTCCATTTTCTATAAAGATTTTAATTAAAAGAATTAATTCATAAAATAAAGAAATAGAAAGGTTTTAAAAAACCATAGAAAAAATTTTTGAATTATGTATCAACAAATAATAAAATTAAAAAATCGTAAAAATTTAAAAAAGAAAAATTAAATAATTAAAAAAAAAGTAGAAGAAACCACAAGGCAGAAAGAAAAAAGTTTAACTTGTTTAACTCCAAGTTTCATACTGAATTAATTTTTTCTTTTCCATAATTTCAATAAATTTGTCCGCCTCATCGCTAGACATATTTCCTTCACCAATAAAAATTTGTTTAAAGACAGAGATTACTTGTTTAGGCATATCACCAGCAGAACCCGCAATAAATATTTTTGCTTAAAATTTATTTAATTAATTTAAATTAAAAAAATAAAAAAACCTCCAGAATTTATTAAATTCCACATTTCTTTTGAATTTTCACTTATTCTATGTTGAACATAAATCTTTAGAAAAAAAATTTTTTTTAAATACAAAAATTAAAAGAAAACCTTCCTTTCCTGATCACGTGAAAATGCAGTAAATAATTTTAAATTTTTATATGTTGACCATTCATCTTTAAAATAAAAATCCATCTTTTCATTTCTACAGCCAAAAAATAGAGTAATTGGAGATTTACTAAAAAATATAGAATATATAAAATGTATTGATGAAATAGTATAAATAGAAACAAAAAATAAAATTAAAGAAAAGCAAAACGCCAAAAAATAATGCAAAAACGATTTTTTTTAATATTTTAGTAATTTTTCTTTAAAAGAAAAATATTCATTAACAATTGGTATCGAACCCATAATCGATTACCACTATAACCCAACACCCTGTCCACTACACCAAACTCTTATTTAAATACCCACATATTTTTCAATAAAAAAGAGAAAACCTATTCAATTCATTTTCAACAATCAGTGAACGAAATGGAGCAATTCCAGTTCCAGGTCCAATTAAAATATAAGGTGTAATTACTTCTTTGTCATATTTAAATATTCCTGGACTAATACGCGCATAAACTTGATGGCCTGGTTTTATTGAACATAAAAAATTGCTGCACAAACCAAATCTTTTTTTTAAAAAATTTAAAAAATATTTTTAAAAATCTCTAAAAATAAACCTTGCAGATTTTATTCTTCTAATATTATATTCTACTCTAGTAACGAGTATCTGAATTTCTTCTGGATGTGCATCAGGTGAAGAAGCTATACTAAAAGCTCTTGGACGAATTATTGGAAAGAAATCAAGAAAATCTTTAATTGTTAATAATGAAGAAGTTTGTGGAAAATCTCGAAGAAATTCAGCTATTGAACGTTTTGAATAAATACAATATTCATAATAATCATCCTGAAAGTTAAAAATAATTTTTAAAAATTAAATTTAATAAATTAAAGAAATTTTTTTTTTAAATTCACACAATTCCTTCAGGTGATGAAAGCTCAAACAATCTTTCTTTTTCAAGTACATTCTCTGCTAGCTCCGCAAATTTTTTAATAAAACTTCTTTTAGGTATGCATTGAAGATCAAAATAAAATTGAAACAAAGCATTGAGTGTTAATTTGTGAGAGGCTAAAAATTTAAGAGGAATAAAAATTTAAAAAAAATTTTGAGTATTGGGACGCCAGCAGAAACAGAAAAATTTTTTGAAAAAAAAATTCTAGTTGCCAAGAACCCTGTAGAAAGTCAAGAATAAAATAAAAATATTCATTCATACAACTGGGATTCGAACCACTTCTACTTACACCAGCAATGTAAAAACCACAACCTCCTAACCACTACACAACAACCAACTTCAAAAAATAGTCAAAAATAAATCCTAATATATTTAATTAAAAACTCACAAAATAACCTTCTAAATTGAGGAGATATTGGAACATTCGCGCTACTTCTACAAATTGACATAGGTAAATCCCAAACATTTTCACATCTAGTTAAAACATTTTTGGCCATTTCTATTGAATTTTTTAAATTTTCTGGTAAAACCATTAAAACATCTCCTGGAGAATATCTGAAAAAGATGAATTTCCTTAAATAATTTTGAAATATTCAATTTTCTTCGACTATTTGATGCCCTTTCGGCTAAATTTAATAGCCTGAGTCATTTTATAAAGCAGAGACCCCTTCCCGTCATTAACAAAATTGGAATTCCGAAAAATTGTTAAGAGGGGACGAAAATGTCATCAACTCTCAAATTAATTAAAACGTCCCTTATAAAAATTAAATTAGAAAACCAAACCTAAAGTTCTTTTTAACATCATCACCAATACAAAAACTAATTAGTCTAGTTTCTTGAAAATGTTCTTCATTTGTTACTCTTTCATTTTTGATAATTGTTAAAGGATAATAATTATTAGAGTATTTAGCGTTGTCATCTTCCAATAGAATATCAAAATAGAATCTTGGGATAGTTGAAGTTGATGGTTGGGCAAAATATTCCTTTAAAAATAATTTTAATAAATTTAAAATGGAACTGAAGAGACAATTGACTTTGGTATAAAGGCACTCTGTCTGACCCTGCTGTAGAGACTAACTCCAAAAAATAGAAAAATAAAATCGACCGATTCACAGGGAAGCCCTCACAACCGAAAGTAGAAAATAAAAATTCCAATCCCATTAAACTTTAAAAAAATCCCAAAAATAAAAATTAAACAATATTAAACCTTATTCTCCTCCAAAAGTTCAAAAAACCATTTTTCAAAAACCTCATCTACTCCAAAAGTATCTTGATCATCAGCCAACGCCAAATCAGTTAAAGGTTTGGCTCCAAGTTGAATTAATCTTCTAAATAACTTCTTTGCTGCAAAATTGTATTTTGTATAAGAACTGTCTCCAAGACCAAGAAGAGAAAATTTTAACTTTAAAAATGTAAAAATAAATCCTTTAAAAATTTAAAGAAACCTTGTCAAGATATTTCCCCTCAGATAATCTTTTAGATAATAAAAAAGTCCAACTCTTCCTCATATTAGTCGGAACATCACCATTTCCACTAGTTGAGACAATAAATATAATTAATTCTTCTTTGGGTAAAAGCTTTTAAAAAACTAAAATTAAATCACAAAAAATCAAATTCAAAAGAAACCTCAATAAAATAATCATCCATTGAAAGACATTGACTCAAAACATTTCTTGAATGAAGATTTTGCCATATGTGTTCTGCAAAGTCTTGAGCTGTTCCAGTTTCTGAGCCATATAAGATTTTAATTTTTGGCATTCTAAAAAGCTTAAAATTGTTTTTTTTAATTATTTAATGTAAATATGCTTTATCTAAAAATATATATGTATATAATGAATATAAAATGCATTTAAAAATTTCTTTAAGAAAATCACAGAAAAAAAAGTTTTTTAAGCGACCCCAATAAATAGAAGAAATTTAAAAAATAGAAAAAAGGAAAATTAAAGCTGATAGAAAATCATTTTTCCCAATCACTCTCATCAATAATTTAAGGCATACTAAATTCCGGCTCCAGATTAAAGGCAAATGAACTTTCTCTTTCTTCCAAATATAGATAAAAACGATAAATAACTTCAAAGAACCAGCACTGGGAAGAAAAGAAGGCAATAAAGAAAAGCATTACCATTATAACAAAACCACGAATACCTGAAAAGAATAATCGGTGAAGGTATATTATAGTCATAACTAGTTATCCTAAAGTTGGCTTATCCCAAGAAAGTAACAAGAAAAAAGTTTAGTGGGAGGACGGGCTTCCTGAGACTTCCCTAAACTAAAGGCCTGGCCAAAAAAAATAAATTCAAAGACAAACTTTCATGATAAGAATTGTTAGTTTCATTCTCATTAATCCCACCAAAATCAAAAGCAATCTTTTTGAGTGAATCAACAGAAAACATTGCACAGATCATAAAAACGAAGAACATCATTCCACAAAGAAAAATGAAAGAGGCCTATAAAGAGAATTAAATTAAAGCAGATTACAAAAAACCTGAAAAACCAGAAAAGGCATCGTGAAAATTCTCTTTTCACGAAAGACACCATAAATGAGGCTTCCATAAACACCAATCGCAAAAGTAGCGAGGACCCTTAAAACAAAGATATTTTGCTTATATGCCAAGAAAGTTCAAACCATGAATATATGATGAGTGTTGATGTTCGACCAAATGAATAAAAGATGTTAATCACGACACCAATCACAAGCAAGATGGAGACTAATCGAGCAGCAGTCTAAAAGAGAAAACTTTTAAATTAGATTTCGAAACAAACCAACCCGAATGTGTAGTTTTTTGCAACAACAAAAATATTTAATGTTGTTTTCATCAAACGGGGCGGAAGAAGAAGAGGGTTTGATTGAAGACGACATTGTTGTATAAAGTTAAACTGAAATTAAGATTGAATTAGAATGGAGATTATGAAAAGGAAAAGTTAAAAACTCTGTTTGGGAAATGACTCAACAAATTTTGAAATAATCTAAAAAACAACCAAAGCTAACAAATAATTAAAATCAAATATAATTTGGATAAATTACTTGACAGAATCCGTCAATGCTAGAAAACTGAAAGGTTTATTACTTCGTTTGATTTACCCAAAAATTATAATCACAAGGAAAGCTGTACAATCAAATAAGGCAAAATCATGCTCATAATAGAGATAGAGAAAAAGAGATTTTTATTTATCATATTACCTTTTTTGTTTGGCCAGTTGGCATTTGACGCGTGTTTAATCGAATATGCCCAAATGCGAGTATTGACTTTTGTGACGATCGATTGCATTATTGACATCCAGTAAATCAAACGTTTTAAGCATATTCTTCATACAGAAATAGATATTAGGCAAGGATTCATCTAAAATGGTTGAATGCTATTAGAAGTTAATAAAAAACCGAAAGCAAAAATTAGAATTTTAAGTTGTGCGCGATAAGAGAAACCGGAGAAAAATAAAGTTGAAGAAAATTCCAGAAAATATCGAAAAATGAAAAACTTCAAAATACCTAACTTCAAAATGTCCAGTAGTGGAAAAATTGAAAAAATGTCGGACAGACGAACTAGAGATAGAAGCCTGAGAAAAAAAGTAATCGAAAACTCATAATCGAGGAAAACTTCAAAACACCAAAATTTAAAAATGTCCAATAGGGGAAAAGTTGCAATAACGTCAATAAGCAACAGCCAGAGGGGGATATCCGCGCAAATTTACGTTAAATTTAGATTCTAAATTTTAGATTTTTTAAATGGCCCGTAAAAGTGAATTGTGTTCTTCACTATGTTCTTGCCCTCTTCTCTCACAAATGCAAGAAAATTTTATAAGGAAGTTTAAAGTATTTCCAAATTCAACTGGAAGTGGTGAATCAACTAGTAATTTTAAAGGTTTCTTTCTATTAAAAAAATTTTTTTTAATTATTTTTAGAAGCACTAAAGGCGCTAGAACTTCCAAAAGAAGATAATAAACAAAGTAAAGATGACGACGAAGACAATCTTCGACAACCAGAAATTAATGATTTGTGGCATTCTTTTGATGAAATTAGAGACAAAGACGAGGACAATGAAGACGAAGAGAATGAAGAAAATTTTGAAACCTTAGATTATCAGATAGTCGATGAAGAATCAAAAACACCCGTTCCAGTTTACGAAACAATGAGTGAAGTGGAGCTTAATTTAAGTTTTTTAAAGATTTTTGATTTTTTTCTAAATTATAAGACATTTGGTCAATTCGACAATTTGTCCCAATTTTTGTTAAAAAAATTCCAATAATTTCCTCGATGTTTGTTCAATCATTTCATGATTTTCCATCTTCTTTTTTAGACAGAACTAGCAAAATACGGCCACGGACCAATGGGTAAAAGAGCAGCTATTCGACTTTTAAATCAAATATTTGAAGCAACACATCCAAGTTTGAATAAAAATTAAAAAAATCATTTTTTAAAGTTTTCTCCGAAACCACACCAATTCCAAGAAAAATAATTAGATTGTTAGAAGCAGACAAACACGAAAATAATGGAAATTTAAATCTACAAAGACAGAAAAGAACCAAAGCGAAGATCGCCCTTTTAATGGAATTAGATAAAGATGTTCAATGGAAGAAAAATGAAGAGAATATTAAAATTGTGCCGAAAAATGATGAAAAATTAAAAACTAGCGAAGAGGTTTGATTAAAAATTTTTTAAAAAAGGTTTGATTAAAAATTTTTTAAAAAATTTAAAGAAATCCCAAAGATTTTAAAAAATTCCTTTAAGAAAGCTAAAGAACTCAAAAAAACTTTTCTAACCTGGCTGAGGAAACCTGACAATGCCAAACTGTACAATGACATATTGACTTTGAATCCTGTTCTTCTTGTAATGATTTTTCTAAAATTAAAAAATCCTTAAAAATTTTTTAAAGGAAAAATTGTATACCTCATTCAGACAGGATTTAGAAGACACAAGAGGCGTTTCAAAAGAAGGTTTGGCTAATATACTTGATGAAATGGGTGTAACTTATGGTTTAAGAAATTTTGAAGAATGTTAAAAAAAAGTATTATTTTTAAATTATTAATTAATTTCTTTCTCAAAAATTAAAACATTTATTTTTCTTAAATAGTTAAAATCTCAAAAAGCACCTCGAATTTATAAATTAAAGATCATTTTTTGATATCTAGGCAATATTTTATGGAAATTAGAGACAGGGAAAATTAATAAGTTATCAATTAGTCATCACCCTCCCCATAGGAATTAATATTATGTTACATTAGGTAAAACATGAAAATGGACAAGTGCTGAATCGTTGTCGGAGAGACAAGCTCCAGTGCTACCCCTTGACTGAATTTCCCAAATTTTCCAAATAGGTAGAATAAGGGACACCAGGATGATCGAAAAACATGGAAAAACGAAAATGTACAGTTATCGGAGAGTTAAAGCACTGCTCTGACGGAATTTCCCAAAACCATTAGTCACTACTAAAAAGGCATATCTATTAAATTTTCTAAAAAAATCAACCCTCTTAACAAATCCCAGTCTCTAATTTAGCGGAATACAATAATTATTAAAGTGATTTTCTTAAAGAGAATATGTAGCATCAGTAATACAATAGAAAAATAAACCTTGCAGAAAACCTCATAATTTAGCCACTATTGAATTTAATTTCCTCATAACTCTCCACAGGTTTCCCACTTTTCTCATTAACAGTTCTCTCAACAGGCTTTCCCATTTTATTTTCAGCTTCTTCGCTTATCTTTTCATATATTTCAGCCATTTTTTGTTGAACATTTTCACAGAGTTGACAAACATCATCATATTCAAGCTATTAACAAAAATAAATTAGAAAAAGATTTAGATATTTATTGTTAAAATATTCGGTGCGGACATAATTAGTGAGCCTTTTTTATTATAGGTTTCGGGGTCTAAATTTCTATAGATTTGGAGTCTATGACTCAGGATTTTTGCACATATATAATAATTTGAGTGTTCTCTAACAGCCCCCAAAATTTTAAAAATTTTTGAAGGATATACCGAAAATTATGGTCGAAAAGGTAGAGCTAGTCTAAATACCAATTCTTGACAAAATTATCGCAATATCTAGAGAATTGTCTGGAAATATTTGTCATGCGATATACCAATCGAAAGCTCTTAAAATGCTCTTTCTAGCGAACAGGAAAAAAGTTGTAAAAAGTCGAAATAGAACAAAGTCGAAATTTCGACCCCCGTGTTAGACCTGATTTTTAGACTTCGAAACTTAATTTCGGTTTATTTTCTCTTGTAGAACTGCGAGAGCTTCTGAATACCGTTGAAATTATCCAAATCGGATGATTTTACGCAAAGTTCGAAATTTCGAATTTTTGGGGGAATCTCCAATCATTTTTTCTCTTGGGTAACATAAAGGTTTTTTGAGACTTTATTTCTTATTTAAAAACTTTATAAAAACTTTTTCATACTATCTTGTGTAACTCAAAAAGGGCTTTCGAATGGTATATTAAATGTCGTATAACTTCGAAAATTTTTCAAGAAAACTTAAAATTTGAAAAATATACCAGATTCGACTTTTTCGTCCGTAACTCCCGAAATACCTAACCAAAAAATCTCAAATTTTAGAATTTGATAGATAAACCTATAATGGGCATATGAGCAAAATTTCACTTTGATTGGTTCATTTCTGTTTATTTTATAAAATTTTCCGCTAAAGCTTGAAAAATACTTACCGAGTCGGGGGTATTCTAGAGGTTCTGAAATGAGTGTACACAAGTAAATTAAAAAAGACCATATGTGGGGTTAAAGAGGAGATTCTGAGCTACAAAATGGTATATAGAACATATAGGTACGATGGGAATATTATGCAGTTATGCCCTCTTGAAAAAAAGGCTCACTAATTATGTCCGCACCGAATAGAACCCAGAAATGATCTCATAAAGGAAACGAATCACCTTAGAAATCAGTAACCATGTTAAAAGATCCAAACTTTCAGGATTAAATAATTCAAGTTTGGGGGAGTATTTCAACAAGAAAAGAAGTTCAAGAGCCATGATAATAAACCCTCGGGAGGGTTTTTCATCAAAAAATAAAGTTAGAGAACCACCACGAGAGGCAAAAGCCCAACTTTTGTTTTATACCTCTAAATATTTTTTGAAAGGTTCAAAACTTCTAAAAAAGACGTAAAACTCATTTATCGGATCCCTGGACTTGAGAAAACCCCCAACAAATAAATAAACGAACCCCTTGTGTCGGCACCGGATCCAAAACTTGTACAATAACTTTTCCTCCAGAATAAAAATATCTTCCAGGTTTTGAATAAAATGGAGTATAATCAGAAATAACAATTGGAATAATTGGAAATTGTGCTTGAACTGCAATATTAAACGCTCCTTTTTTGAACGGAAGAAGTCCATGTTGATGATGTCGAGTACCTTCTGGGAAGACCCAAACTTTTAATTTTTTGTCTTTCATTTTTGTTATCTTAAAAATTAAAAAATTATTTTGTTGAATAAAAAATAAATGAAACCGCGTCGTTTAAAGCCTCTTTTGCATTATTTTTATTATTTCGATCAACAAAAATTGAATTGGACTGAAAAACAAAATTAAAGAGAAATATTTTTGAAATATTTAATGGACATCCTAGGAGAGATGAAAAATTTTTTTCGACTTTTTAAATGTATAGAAAAACTCATTCCTAGACCAATTAAAAATTATTTTCCACGTAAAGGACTCGAACCTCAACCATCCTTCACTCTCGGAGTGAAGGAAATCAAAGCTACTTCCGACTTAACCATCACACAAATAATTAAAATGAATTGTTTAAATATTAATTCATAAAACTAACCAGAATAGCACCAAAATTAAAAATCGGCACATATTTTAAAGAACGTTTCATCATTATTGTACATTTGGAGGGCCACATTTTGGACAAGGTGAACAAATCCAAAGAGCTCTATACAATAAAAAATTAATTTTTTATCAAAAAATGACAAAAATTTCTTTTACGGAAACACGCATTTTTTTCGTTTGTCCGCAAAAAGTGTCCGCAAAAAAATTTTTTTAAACTAAAAAACCTGATGATTAGAGATGAGAACAACAGGCTCGTTTTCCGGTCCACTCGCCATTTGAATCTTTTCAATTCCTCTAATTTCAACTTCAACATCCAACCAAACCGAACAGATAAAATTAAATGAGCTCATAGCAACAATACAACCCTAAAATAAAAAAATAAAATATAAAAAAGTTAAAAAAAACCTCATTGTAAAGATAAGTCACCATTGTACCAAAAAACGCGCAAACAGCAGCTAGTAAAATACTCAAGTAGAAAATAACCATTTTTGTGTAATAAAGAAAGACAAAACGGGTAAAGCCAAATGAAGCCAACAAACCAATGAAGGTAATAAATAAAAATAAAATTAAAAAAGAAGCTTCTAACATTTTCTGAAATTAAAGATTTGAGCTGTTCCGTAAGGTAAAAGGATTAAAAATTAAATTGAAAAAATTAAAAAATAAATATAATTAAAGTCTGACAACTTTAAAATTTCCAAAAAAAAATTTAAAAATTTTTTAAACATTTATTTTAACAAAAAATAATTAAAAATCTTCTTCTCATACTTATGCGCATCTAATTAATTTAAAAATAAATAAACCAAAAAAAAAACTAAAAATTCAAGGCATTTTTAACAAAGCCTCATAGTCAACTTCTCCATCCGACATTAATGGAACTTCTTTATTTGAATTAGACAAACCCATTCCTGACATTGCCATTTTTGCAAAATCATATTTTCCTGGCATATAACTTGTTACACTACTGAAAAAATTTTTTTTAATTTTTTAAATTAAAAAAACCTTGTCAATAACCACATTATTAAAGATTGAAATGCTGTAATTGATAGTAATAAATATAATTTTCTTTTGCGACCACTATTTGGACTCCAACCCATATCAAGAATAAATGTTTTGAGACTTCGAAGCTGAAAAAACAAAGTTTAATAAAAAATCTAAAAAGTGGACATTTGATCCCACTTGTTAAAAAAGAAAAGGAAGGTGTTCTGACGTTTTAGAGAAGCCTAAATTATATTTGTTATCAGAAACTAACCATTGCTGACCACTATCCTTAAGGTTATCATCATTTTGAAGATAATAAGAAAATGGGCAGGGAAAGCTTTTCTGAGAAAAAAACGAATTCCTTCTATTACTATTTAGTGATTAGGAATGCCCAAATGTCAGTGATAACAATAAAAATGAGAAAATTAGTAGGCACCGGTCAGTTAACATTTTGGTGACCTAGACCTCTAGGACTAGTTCCATCACGAAAAATATCTCTAAAGTTGAATAGAACAATCAAACCTCAAAAAAAATTTTAAAATATACCAAAAAGAACACTGTAGCCAAAATACAATAGACCAACACAAAATAATATACTTTTCTTCCACCAATTAAATAAAGCAACAGACAAACAACCATACTTAAAAAAATTAAAAGTTTAAATTTAAAAAAATCAAAAAAAAAACCTTGTAAATTTATAAGAACTATAAGCCAGTGCATGCCAAACATTTAAACTTTGAGAAATATTCAAAGCATATTTCATCAAAAATACAATTACATTTTCAAAAATCATATAAAATAAAGCATTTGTTGTTAACATTCCAAGTTTTTCTGGTGTAAAACTGAAATAAGCAATAAATTAAAAATTGGATTTTAGAAATATCATGAGGCAGGAAAGATCAATGAAACAACTAGAAAGTATGATTGTAAGGTCCTAGTTATCGATGGGCCAAGAACTGGGTTATGCCTATACCCCCAGAATCCAGCCAGGGATTTTTTGATTTGCCAGGGTTTTTTGAATTGCCAGGGTTTCCATGGGAGTGAATTTCTCATTGTTGCCAGGCTTGAATCCAGCCTAGGTCAATGCACTAAACCCAGCCATGGCACTAAACTCATAGCTAATAAAAAATTTTAAACAAAGGTTCTTGAAGACAAGTCCGATAATCAAAAAAGGTCGAAGGAAGTTACCCATTAATCTAATAACTGAAAACCTCACCGTTTTTGAACTCCAAAAACAATTCCAGCAACAAGAATGTAAGTGATGAAAGCCATAGATGGAATGTACAAATCAGGGGCTATAAAAACAAATTTTAATATTAGAAATCAAAATTTAAAGAAAACCGTTAACATCTTCTCTAGGAGTCATTGGCTTATCATTTGTTGATAATTTGTTCGTCCAATCCCGATGCAAGAAGGGGAATAATATAATCAAAAGTTTTCGTCTAACATAATTGACATCAACAGCAAAGTAGTATTTTAAATTGAATGTAGAAATGTATTGAGTTATCTGAAAAATGGGGGAAGGGTTAAAGAAGTTATAATAAAAAATTAGAAATTGAGCTAAAACAAGGGTTGTTTTTTCAATGTAATATACTCATAGCTTGAAAAGAACTAACAATAAGACTGACTCATCAGGATCGATTAACTAACTTGCAACTCATAAAGGTTTGTGTGGAAGGGGAGAGGATAGGAGGTAAGAAACATAGTCATTATGAGTTTAATGAACTTCCCTTTTCAACAGGCCCCGTAGCCTATCTTTAAAATCAAAATCCCCCAAGTTTAAAACACCTCAATCTCCAATAAGAAACCACAACCTTTTGTTTTTGTTGTTCAGCAAATTGCCCACCCAAATGTCTTGCAGTATTCACAAAAGGATCATACATAAATTGTTGATTGAACATTTGCTGAGAAGTATCAGGAACATTAGTATAATCAACTCTTTGACGAGGATCAACATGTTGGGCATAATAATCGAAGTTGGGTTGCTGCGAATCAAATTGCTGCTGTTGGTCAAAAGGGTTTGGAGGATTTAAATTTTGATTTTGATCATAGTAATGCGGTGTTGTCATTTTATTTTTTAATTCTAAAATGATCTAAAAGTACTAAATTAGAAGAAAAACACGTGTTTTACAAATGACGCGAGAAAATAAAATAAAAACCGTTAAATAAAATGAAAATTCGGCTAACTTCTCTAAAAATCTTATTTTAACATTCTTTCTCGCAAATTTTCTCAAACACTCTCGCAGTCTCTCAAAAATGTATACTCTTTACTTCCAATCTTGCACATCAAGAAAGGTCGCTTCAGCGCCACATTTAATCGCAAAGCCATTTCGCCACCATCGTTTTTCTCTCAATTCTCTATCTCTCGCACGCTATTTCGCCTTTTATTGAAAAGTGACGCCAAAAATCAAAACTTTTCTCAACCTGATTCCTTCCATTGTTTTGTTTTTCATCTTGTCTTTGTTTATTTAATTTTCTTTTAAAATTTTTATTTTACGGAACAAAAGATGAGAATTAAGCTAGATAATCGTATACGAACATTAATTGAAAATGGAATTATTATTCGACACCGTTCAATGTTTGTTATTATTGGAGAGAAGGCTAGAGATCAAGTAGCTACATTATATCAGATTATGGTTAAAGCAAGCACTGCACAGCGTCCTACGGTTTGAATTACTGTTTTACAGGTGATATTGTAGTTTGGGAAATTTTGGTGTAGTGGGATAATTTATTATTTTCATGAGGTGAGGCAATATAGAGGTCTTGGGTTCGAACCCATCTGACTCCTTTTATCATTATACCGTAGAAAAACTATTTTATAATCATTCTAAAACATTTCTGACTTCAAAAAATATTTTTTCAAAATTTTTTCAGGTCCTCTGGTGCTACAAAAATGAGCTGGAGTTTAGTTCACATAGTGAGTCTTCATAAAGATCAACTCCCCAATAAATCTTATTTTTCAGGAAAAAAGCGAATTAAAGAATTAAAAAAGAAGAAACAAGCTGGTCTTATCCAACCCAAAGTATATAATTTTTAAAAAGGTCTAAAAACTTTTTAAACTTTTTTAGACAGACGATTCTTTCGAACAATTCATTCTTTCCACTCACATAAATTATTGTTATTATTCTGAATCACAACGTATTCTTGGAAATACTTTTGGAATGGCTGTTTTACAAGGTTTTATTTTTAGAAAAATAATTCTCTTGCCTTTGCTTTTGGGTTTTCGCAAAGTTTCCCTAGTCCACCAACAAGAGGTCCCCCAACATTTGTACTTCCCCTCCTCCACCACATTTCTCAAAAATTATTTTTCACAGATTTCGAAGCTTTAACTCCAAACTTGTTGGCCAGAACAATAGAAACTGTCGAAGGCGGTGGATTGGTTGTTTTACTTTTACAAAATATGCATTCTTTAAAGCAACTTTACACTTTAACAATGGTTTGGATTTTTCTTTTTTTAAACCAAAAAATCTCCCAAACCTCTCAAATTCTTTTAAAGGATGTCCACAAACGTTATCGAACAGAATTACACTCAGAAATTATTCCACGATTTAATGAACGCTTCACACTTTCACTTTCAACATGTTCAAATTGTTTTGTTATTGATGATCATTTAAATGTTTTGCCTATATTTTCTAATGCTTTGAATATTACACCTTTACATCCTAATCAAAAGGTTTACTTTTTTCTATTAAAAATATTTTTTCCTTTAATTCTTCCTATTTTTCTTCTTTGCTAGAATTTTTTCGAATTTTTCGAACGACTTTTTTGACTAATTTTCGGGAAAATTTTTCATCAAAAACGCGTGCATCCAAATCCTTGGGTTTTCCCCATTCTCTTAAAAAATTTCCCAAAAAACTATTCAGAATGACAAATCACCAAAACAACTCGAATTACAACAATTAAAACAATCTTTGGGTGATTCAAAACCTATTGGCCCATTACTCGCAAAATGCAAAACTTATTGCCAAGGAAAAGTTTTGCTTCAATTACTCGATGCCTCAATGGAAAAAACAAATTTAAATTCAATCTGTTCAATAACAGCAGCTAGAGGAAGAGGAAAATCAACAGCTATGGGTTTAGCCGTTGCTGGAACTATTGGACTCGGATTTTCTAATATTTGTGTTACCAGTCCAACACCTGAGAATTTGAAGACATTTTTTGAGTTTGTTTTGAAAGGTTTTGAAGCTATTGGATACCAGGTTTCTTTAATTTTTATTAAATTCGAGAACCACTTCCATAGACAACTTTAAAATTTTTTTTTGAAAGTTGACTTAAGCTTTCCACAGGAGAGACGATTTTTTGCTTTCCCCAGTCCTTCCCCGCTCTTTTCAATTTATTTCTGGAATTCTTTCCATTTCTCAGCCACGGACCTGAAGGACGACTTAATCAAACCCTAAAAAACCCAAAAATTCCCCAATTTTAGGAGCACGCCGATTTTGAAGTAGTCAAATCACTGGACCCAGCAATGGATAAGTGCATTGTTAAAATTAATGTCTTTAGAAGACATAGGCAAACAATACAAGTAAAAATTTAAAAAAAATCTAAAATTAAAAAATTATTTCTAAATTTAAAAGTATATTACCCCAACCGATTTTGGCAAATTATTACATGCTGAACTTGTTGTTATTGATGAAGCTGCAGCTATTCCAATGCCTTTAGTTAAAAAATTGATTAATGGTAATATTTTAATTTCTTTTAAATTTTTTCTAATTTTTTCTTCTCATTTTTAGGTTCCAATTTAGTCTTCTTAGCCTCAACAATAAGCGGTTATGAAGGTTCTGGAAGATCTTTATCACTTAAATTACTCGAACAATTGAGAAAACAACAAATAAATAATTTAGAGAAGGAAGAAAACAATAAAAATAAAAAACGTCTTTTTGAATTGACTTTGGATGAAAGTATTAGATATGGAAATGGAGATCCGGTTAAGAGAAATTTTTTGATAAAATAAATTATTTTATTTTTAAAGGTAGAAGAATGGCTTAATAGAATGCTTTGTTTAAACCCGTCAAACCTAAAAAATACAATTTCTGGAACACCCGCCCCAGAAAAATGTGAATTGTAAGTGAATAAATTAGAAAAATTGAAGGAAGTTCCTAAAAAATCTAAAAAATTAATTTTAAGGTATTACGTCAACCGAGACGCTCTCTTTTCCTTCCACAAAGCTGCTGAGGTTATTTTACGTTTTCCTATTTTTAAAATTCCTATTTTTAAAAGATCTTCCTCTCTAACCTAATGTCTATTTACGTGGTAAATTAATCTTTTTAATTTTTTAAAAAATTAAAAAAAACTACCAAAAATTAGGCTGCCCACTACAAAAATTCCCCAGACGATTTGCAGCTTCTTTCAGACGCTCCAGCACACCATCTGTTTGTTTTGATGTCGCCAATTGCTTCTGACCAGAATTATGTCCCTCAGGTTTCTTCTAAATAAAAAAATATTTTAATTTTTTAAATTTATTTTTACAGATTATGGCTGTAATTCAAATTTGTTTAGAAGGTTTTTAAAATTTTTACAATTAAAAAATTAATTTTCAAAAATTTTTAGGGGCAATTTCGAAGCAAACAGTAGCTTCAAAACAGGGAAAGAAAGTTGCTGGTGATTTAATTCCTTGGACTATTTGCCAACAATTTTTGGTTTAATTATAATTTTTTAAAAATAAATAAATTAAAAAAATCTAGGACAATGAATTTTCACTTTTATATGGTGCTAGAATTGGTAGGAAAAAATTTCAATTTTTTATGATTTTCCCCTTTTTAAGTTCGTTTGGCTGTTCATCCAGATTTTCAAGGTTATTTTTTAATTTTTTTAAATCTCAAAAATAATCTTAAAGGAATGGGTTATGGTTCAGCAGCCGTTCGAATGTTACAAAAATATTTTAAAGGAGATTTTGGGCTAATAGAAAACTTAGAAAATGAGAAATTAAAGAAGGAAAGAGACGAGAAGATTAATAAACCTGTGGAAGAGGAGGAAGATATGGAAGGAATTGAAGAAGAAATAATTGAGGAGGAGGAAGAAGAGGAGAATGAAGAGGTTTTTTTAAATTTTCCAATCACCCCTCAATTTTTTAAAAATTCTCCAGGAAGATAACACTTCCAACTTAACACCTCGAACAAATTTACCTCCACTCCTGGAGCGCTTAAACCAAAGAAGAGCAGAAAGTTTGGATTATATTGGTGTGTCTTTTGGCCTAACATTGCCTTTATTAAAGTTTTGGAAGCGCTGCAATTTTGTTCCATTATATATTAGACAAAGTAAAAATGGATTGACTGGAGAACATAATTGTATTATGATAAATACAATTACAATAAAAGATGAAGAAAAAGGTTCTTTAAATAAATTTTTTAATTAAAGTCTCTCCCTTTTTTTTTAAGAAAAAAATTTAATTTCACAAACAATCAATTCTGACGGAACTTGGTTACTTTCATTTTTTGAGGAATTTAGAAAACGCTTCATTTCGTTATTGGGAATTTGCTTTAATGATTTTAGTCCTCATATGGCTTTTAGTTTGCTTTGTATAAATTCTACTGGAAGTGGTGGTTTTGATACAATGAATTTACAGAAGAATAAAAGTATTTTTTAGAATAATTTTTTAAAGTTTCGGGAAAACATATTATTATTTAATCACAAAACATTTCCGGAAAACATTTATTTTCTTTATATTTCCGGAAAAACATAGTTTGTTTCTAAATTATCTAAAACATTTAATATTCCAGGAAAATGTTTATTTCTTATTTTAATAAAATGTTTCCGGAAAAACAATGTTTCGCTAAATTACAAAACATCCGGAAAAACATAACTAAACAAAAACAAACATTCAACACCCTCACAACATAGAAAAAATATTCAATACTTTAATTTTCTTTTTCAGAACCTATATCTCGCCAAGAATTAAATTTTCTACTGTCTGACATCGATCTTTTACGACTTTCTCATTATTCTCGAAACATGACTGATTTCAATTTAATTTCTGATTTATTACCAATTATTGCTAATATTTATTTTAATGGAAGATTAGAAGGAAAACAAAATTCTACTTCATTTTCGCTTGATTTGGGGCAAGCAGCTATTTTACTTGGTGTTGGATTACAACGAAAAAGTGTTGATATGGTTGCTAAAGAATTAGAATTGCCTGTTGAACAGGGATATGCTCTTTTGAATAAAGCTATTAGAAGGTAGAGAGAATTTTAAAAAATATAAAAAATCAAAAAATAATTTTTAATAGATTATCTACTCATTTTGATACAATATGTCGTGATTCAATCGAATTAGATTCAATTATGGAAGAACAACCAGAATCAAAAAACAAAAGAGTTAATGAATAATTTACTGTTTCTTATTTTTTGTTGATTTTTTTTGTTATTTTATAAAATTTCCATTAAAGCGTTTCTGCAGAAAATTAGAAAAATTCAATAAGAGAGACTAATAAAATTTGTTAAAAATATTTATTACACAACAACTATTTGCCAATTATTGCATAACCAATAAAAACCAACAGTCAAAAAAATATTTAATTGAAAAAACCAACAACCAGTCAAATCAGATATTACTCCAAACACTGACAGGTTATGTTTTTGTAGAATGATTAGAAAAAGAGAAGAGGAGAAGATGCTGCGCGTAAGAAAAGTAAAACTTTCGAGGTGCGCAAACAATTTTAGCATTAGGAAGAAACATGTTTTTATTGAATTTACATGAAACGAACATTTGTTTTCCGGAAAAGTTTTAATTAATTTAATTAAATGTTTTTCCGGAAATAATTAGTTCACAAACATTTTGTTTATCCAAAACATGAAAACAACATTTTAGTATTTTCCGGAAATAGAAAATAAAAACATTTTTCTAAAAACATTTTCCTGAAATAAACATTTTCCGGAAAACATTGGCGTTTTTACAACTTAACAAGTTTTACTTTTTGCGCACAATTTATCACCGATTATTGCAAACGCAAAATTGCAATACAACATTGCGCGCAATGTATTTTAATAATATTAGACGGGAAAAGGGGGAGAACGAAGAATAAATATAATGAAAAGAACGAATATCAAAAAAAGTTTTGATGGCCAACGGGAACAAGAAAGACGAGGAACAACAGCAAACAGTTTTGTGATGAAAAAATCGTTGACGCATAAAAATTGTGATTTGATTATTAAAAGATAGAAGAGAGAAAATTGATTTTATTTCTTCCAAAAAATTAATTAAAAAATTCCTTGCTTCTAAAAAAAGAAAAAAATAGAAAAAATATTCAAATAAAGACAAGAATTTCTAATTAAAACGAAAAAATGAGAAAAATTTTCTGACGCAGAAAAAAAATATATTTTAGTAATCTACTCAAAATATCTTTAAAAACACAATTTAATAATGCACCTAAAACTGACCGATGACTAATAATTTAATAATAATTGCGCAGTTGTAAATAAAAAATGCTTTTCGGGAAACTACACCAACTATTTACTAAACAAAAAACTTTTTTTAGCCAATTACACAAAACAAATTAATTTTTTTTTAAATTTCTTTTCTCTTATTGCACAACACAAGCTCTTCCCTTCCCCTTAATTTTTCTTTTTTATTCATTTCTCCTTCAAAAAGTTTTTTACCTCATTCTAAATTAGTAAAACAACAAACGAAGAACAAAAACATTAAACTTTTCTCTTTGCTCGAAAAATGGGCAAACAAGAGGAACAACAAAAGAAACAACAAAAACATCTAAATAAATATTTAAAACACCAACAACATTTAAAACAACAAAACAAACAAAACAGACTTCTAAAACAACAAGAAAAACACCACCAATCAGAACAACAAATTAAGCGAATAAAACATTCAAACAAACATCCAAAACATCAACAAAAACTTCCAACTTATTACAAATGTTCTAATAATATTTTAATTAATTTTACTAGCAAAATATCTTTATTAGCAGCATTATTTTTGGGAACACTTTCTTGTAATTGCAACAAACCAGAATTAATTTCACAATCTGTAACTAATATACCAGCCCCATCCCCAGCAGAATCTTATCAATTAGATTTAATGCCTTCTGAAGGCGTTAGTAAAATACTTTCATTTATGGATTTAATGAAACAGAGAAAATATGGGAATAATATTGAACAATGTCCTTGTATTATTTTGCCTGGGTCAAATAAATGTATGGTATATGATTCGAGATATCAAGCTGCATTGATAGAGTAAGTTGAGAGAGAAATAAAGAAAATATAAACATGTTTTCCGGAAATAAACATTAAAAAATGTTTTTCCGGAAAAAGATATATTGGAAAATAAAATTGTTTTCCGGAAAGAAAACAATGTTTTGATAATTAAAGAGAAAATAAAAATGTTTTGCGGAAAAGCAGAAAAATAAAAGTTTTGCAGAAAATATAGTTCGGGGCGTGTGCCACAATTTTTGTTGTGGCACAATCGAAAAAAATTAGTAGGGCTTTCAACAAAAGAGAATTTATTATTTAGAGAAGCAATGCTAACGTTTGTGGATAGTTCTATGGATCCCAGAATTTTTGAAGATGAAATGAGTGGACAACAAATTGTAAGAATTTTAGAATTTAATTTTATTAATTTACTAAAAAATAAACCGACCAATCCAGAGCTATCACACACTTGAATGCCTCACTGAAGAGTGCCGGCAATGTGTTGGAATGCTTGTTTGTTGTTTAATTATTTTAATTGTTGTTAAATAATTAATTTGTAGACTGCACGATTGAAGCAGGTTGGCCTAATTAATGGAGCGCCGCAGTACACTTTTCCTGTACCCAAATCTAACGAAATAAAGTTTGGAAATTAATTTGAAATTTAAACTTAAATTTTTGTTTAAGGCCAAATGCCTGTCCAAGGTTGAGGATTGGAAGGCCGATTCCTGTAAGTCAGAAAATTAAAAAAAAGTTTTAATTTAATTTTATTCTTCCCTTCCCATTAGCAATATACGCCACCAACAACAACAATGGCACCATTTGAACAGCTAATTTCTGCTGGTGCTCCAATGAGAGCAACAATGCAAAGGGAGCAGTTTTACTCAGAATTTGCTCATAAAGTTAATCAGGTAGGCATTAGGGAAAGGGAAACAACAAAGTTTCGCTTCCCAAAACAGATATTTAAACAAATGTTTAAGTGTTCGTGAACATGTTTTTCCGGAAAGAAACAAATACATGTTTTTAGAAAATTAATTTTCCGGAAAGAAAAAGAAATAAACAAACATTTTTCAAAAACAAAAATCCATCTGAACATTTTCCCAGGCGCTGCACATGAACCAAGCTGCAGGTGCAAATCCAATTTCATCTTTGTTCAGTAACAACGAAATGTCTCAGAAACGGTCATCGACTTCTTCATCTTCCTCAACTTCAACAACAGCAATACCATTACGTGATGGCAATGTCCCCCATCATTATAATTATAACCATCCTTCATCTCCTTCCTCTCCTCCATCACAAATTCCCTACAGATTTGCTTTAAAACCTCAAAATTATCAAAATAAATATAGAAATACATATTATACACAACCTAGAAGAAATTATAATAATATGAGAGTAGTTGATAGAGATATTCATAAAGATAATAATGACAGAAGGCATGTTAGACAAGCCAAAAAAGCTGAACGTCCAGTGATTGGTAAGGGAAAATCAGAGAAGAAACTTAAAGAAAAACTTAAAAATATCTTTCCGGAAAACAATGTTTCCGGAAATATTTTCCATTCAATTAATTTTAAGGAAATCGTTTTGTTATCAACTGTGTTGAGAGAGGAGAACCAGAAAGTGACCAAATTGACCAACTCAATCTCTGCACTGCTTGTTGGGTATCTTTAACAGCCTAAAAATCAGAAAAATAAATTAAAATTGTAGACATGGCGCCAACTTTCAGAAGAATATTTTCCTCGTCTAATAAATGAATTAGTATGTCAATCAAGCGATTATTGCCTTTCCGGTTGGGGAACATGCAATCAACGATATAGAAACTTTGATGTGTTACAGAAAGTGACAGTGAATGGACAGGATGAATGGCGACCTACAACAATTTCTGCAGCTTCATGTTGTGATTGTAAAGTTAAAGCTGGAAGTCAGGCTCATCATTTGGTGAGTCAAAAATGAATTTTTTGACTTTAAAAAAAATTTTTTAATTAAAGGTTGTTGGCGGTAAAAATTAAAAAGATTAAATGTTACCTAACCAAATGAAGTGAAGATATATAAAGAAAGAAAGAAAATCGCGCAAACGACGAAAAATAAAGAAGAATAAATAAAAATCAAATTATATAATTCTAGTCAAAGTTGGGAAAATGAAAAAAGAATATTTCTTTCCGGAAAAATGTTAAAACATGTTTATTTCGAGAAAAACATGTTTAGATGTTTCTTTCCGGAAGGTTATGTTTTAATCAAAACAACCCCAAACTCCTTCGCAATATCCGCCAAAATTAAAAAATAATTATTTAATAAATTCTCTTATATTTTAATTTAAAATTCTAAAAAAATTTATTTCACCCAAAAATTTGTTTTTATTTTGAGATCAATTATTTGAAATTATTTTTTATTAAATTAATTTTTTGTTTTGTTTTTATTATCTTTTTAATAAAAGGCCTACAAGCCGAACAACAAATCCTTGAAAAACTGATCATTTGACAAAAAGAATGTAATTGAGAATGTTGAAAATTTGAACAAAAAGTGTGGTTTAAATCTGTACAATCTGAAAATATTAAAAACTTTGTTTTGTTTGAATATTTGTTTAGATTTAATTCTGATTTTGTTTAATAATAAATTCTGGGTTTATTAAATTGTTGTTTTTATTTAATTCTGAAATTTTGTTTGATTGTTTTTAATTAATTCTAATTTTGTTTAATTAATGTTTTAAATTCTCTTACCCAAACTTCCATCCCCACTACCATTTTCACTTCCTTCCAATATTCCAGGTATTAAGCGACATTGTCCTCTTATACACCACTTTAACAAATTAAAAAAAAAAAATAATTTTTAATTAAAAAAAACCTTTGAATCTCCACAACTACTTCCATCCATTAACGGTAAAAATCCTTTAGTTTCACAAGGTCCCCAACGTCTTTTTCGTCTGTCTTTACACCATAGACGACGACAAGAATCAGCAGTTAATAAAAGAAAATCAATTCTCTAATTTTTCAAAAAATTTATTTTGTGTAAAATTCTTAAAAATAAACCTGACAAAGTCCTAAAAATTAAAAAAAAAAGATTTTTTGTAAAAAAATTAAAATAAACCATAATTAGGCCCAAAAGCAATTTGGCATTGACGAGAAGGATGAAATTGTTCTCCAGGTAAAATTTTTGTAAATTTTGTATTTTCTTCTATTTTAGAATATTCTCCTTCTAAATTATCCTTATTTACACTCAACAATTGTTCTTCTATTCGGTGCGGACATAATTAGTGAGCCTTTTTTTCAAGAGGGCATAACTGCATAATATTCCCATCGTACCTATATGTTCTATATACCATTTTGTAGCTCAGAATCTCCTCTTTAACCCCACATATGGTCTTTTTTAATTTACTTGTGTACACTCATTTCAGAACCTCTAGAATACCCCCGACTCGGTAAGTATTTTTCAAGCTTTAGCGGAAAATTTTATAAAATAAACAGAAATGAACCAATCAAAGTGAAATTTTGCTCATATGCCCATTATAGGTTTATCTATCAAATTCTAAAATTTGAGATTTTTTGGTTAGGTATTTCGGGAGTTACGGACGAAAAAGTCGAATCTGGTATATTTTTCAAATTTTAAGTTTTCTTGAAAAATTTTCGAAGTTATACGACATTTAATATACCATTCGAAAGCCCTTTTTGAGTTACACAAGATAGTATGAAAAAGTTTTTATAAAGTTTTTAAATAAGAAATAAAGTCTCAAAAAACCTTTATGTTACCCAAGAGAAAAAATGATTGGAGATTCCCCCAAAAATTCGAAATTTCGAACTTTGCGTAAAATCATCCGATTTGGATAATTTCAACGGTATTCAGAAGCTCTCGCAGTTCTACAAGAGAAAATAAACCGAAATTAAGTTTCGAAGTCTAAAAATCAGGTCTAACACGGGGGTCGAAATTTCGACTTTGTTCTATTTCGACTTTTTACAACTTTTTTCCTGTTCGCTAGAAAGAGCATTTTAAGAGCTTTCGATTGGTATATCGCATGACAAATATTTCCAGACAATTCTCTAGATATTGCGATAATTTTGTCAAGAATTGGTATTTAGACTAGCTCTACCTTTTCGACCATAATTTTCGGTATATCCTTCAAAAATTTTTAAAATTTTGGGGGCTGTTAGAGAACACTCAAATTATTATATATGTGCAAAAATCCTGAGTCATAGACTCCAAATCTATAGAAATTTAGACCCCGAAACCTATAATAAAAAAGGCTCATTAATTATGTCCGCACCGAATAATAAAATATTTTCAGCAAGTAAAGAATTATTATTTCCAAATTTTCTTGAAGCAAAAGACTGAGATTCTTCCAAAATTGACCAAAATAAATTTTTTCCTTCTTCCCAAAGACAATTAGAATCTGATGAACTTAAAAATTAATTTAAAATAATTTTTTTAAAAAATAAAAAAAATTCCCAAACTTGAAAAAATCTTCAATTTGCAATCGAGAACATTTACTTAAAAGGAATGCGTTCCCAAAAGTATCACCATATTTAATATCAAATGGGTGTGATGCTGAAACTGGAGTCATTAAAAAATTTTGACAAGCTGAACAATTTTCACTTTCACCAAAACCATCATGAGAAGCGCCAATACTTTAAAAAATTTTTAGAAAAATAATTTTTAATTTAAAATAAACCTATGGGCCAATTCATGTGCTGCTACAATCTAAAAATAAAAAAATAAATTTTAAAAAATTATTTTTTTTTAAATTCTCACAGATGTGACAAGTCCGCCAACATCTTCAACCACCGAAATGGGAAGGGAAAAAACATTTATTTTTTAAAACAAGAAAAATAACAAACCGAAACACTATCATAACCTCTACACATTGCTCGAACATAAGCCATTCCTTGAGTAGAAGAATCGTTTCGATGAGACAGCAAATCCTTTAAAAAAGAAAGGAAAAGTCTAGAAAATCCTAGGGGAAAGATTTAATTAAAAATATTTTTGATTTTCCGGGAAACATTTAAAAAATTAAAAGAAAATGTTTCCATCATGAAACAAAGAAAAATGTGTCAAAAACACCCCCAACATAAAAGAAAATGTTCTTCGGAACCCATTTTTGTAGAAAAGAAAGCGTTCTCAACACCCAACGAGAACAAATAAAATATTTCCAAAAGAAAAACACAGAGAAAAATCTCACTTCCAGGAAAACATTTCAAAAAAAATATTTAAAATTAAAAAAAAACACAAACCAAAGCCGTAATAATCATCAAATGTTCATGTATCGGTAAATTTCCAAAAGGTTCATTTTGCCTTAACCACTGACTTGCCCATTGAACAGCTACTAAAGAATCTAAAGAATGCCAAATATAATTGTATTGTTTTTGTTGTTTTTCTATTTGAATTTGAAAAGAAGAATTTGTTAATGGAATAGATGAATTTATTAAAGTTGTGTTGATTTTATCCAAAGAATGTTGACTGATAAAATTTTGAAGAGGGCCTCGAAGTGGACAATCTTCTGGGCGAAGAATAATCTGAAAAAAATTTTACAGAAAAAATAATTTTTAAAAATAAACCATTGGCACGCCAACCATTTCCAACCGAAAAGGAAATTGTCCAAAGAAAAGAAGTTGATGGTTTAGCACTGATTGTAATTGACTGAAGATGCCATTTAAATACAGGCTAAGACCATTATAGGCTAAAAAAAATTTTTTAATTTTCTAGTTTTTAAATAAAAAATAACCTGCATATTCATCCTCCCCATACAAACCAAAAAATTTTTCAAATAAAGAATGATCTCCAACTAGCAAAATTCTTGCTCTAGGCCCTTTAGCTGTCACATCTTTTAAACTCTTCTTTTGTTTTATTATTTTACTTTTTTCTTTTGAAGTTGATTGTTTATTATTTTGCTGTTCAAAAATGCTGTCCAGTAATTTAATATCGTCAACTAATGAAGTATTTTCAGAAAAACGAATTTCCTAAAGAAAATAAAGAATTAACAAAGATTAATAAAAAGAATAAAACATGTACAAACATGTTTATTTCCGGAAAAACATTATTATTATTTTCATTCCGGAAAAGAATTATTTATTATTATTTTCCGGAAAATATTATTCTTCTGAAAAAAGTAAAGTTTATTTTTCTTTTCCGGAAAACATACAAAAGAAATAAAAACAAATTATTTTCTTTCCGGAAAAACATGTTTGTTTCAATTAAAAACAAAATAAACATTTTTACAAAATAATATAAACTCACCCTAATTAAAGAAACATTGCCAAACCTAACAGTTTGTTTAATTATAGGTGAAAGTTGTGTTGAAATTTGATCAAATATAAAAGGCAGAATTAATAATAGAGATTGTTGCATTTACTAAAAAATAAAAAAAATAAATATTTTGTAAAAATTAAATTTTTTAATAATTTATTTTTAAATTATTTAATAGGCCAATAATAAATATATTCAACAATAGAGAAAATAAAAACCAGTTTATTTTTAATATTTTTAATTTGTCTCAAGTATTTATGGTTTAAAAGGTTTGAAAGGTGCTGAAAGGAGGGGAATCCCCGGAGGCGTTATTTTAAATTTTTCAAAATTAAAAATGACTGGATTAACGAAAAAATGGCTAAATTAAAAATTTTAATGAAAGGAAGGGTAAAATTGAATTTTTTAAAGTTGTCCCGAATAAAATTAGAAAAGTCCCGCAAAATTCTGTCAAAGCCCCCCAAAATTCTCTCAAATTCTCAGTCATCTTTTTTCATTAAAAAAATTATAAAAATAAAATAACCTTTAAAAATACCAGCTGAGCATCTCCTCTTCTCAATTAATCGTCTAGATAAACACAATTGCCAATCCAATTTGCCAAATTTTCATTAAAAGAAATTAATTCTTTTTCTTCAGATTTAAAGCATTTGCCTCTCTGTCCATCCATAAATTTTGTTCAAAAATCTTTTTACTTTTTCAGTTTGGCTCGTGACCTTAAAACAAAATAAAAGTAATAATTTATTATAAAATCTATTAGAAATTTTATTTAGCACCACAGCGATTTTTAGGAGGAAATAATTCAAAGGATCGAACATCTCAACCCCTAAAAAACACCAAAAATCATCATAAATCTCTTTCTCTCAAAAATCTCCCCACTAATTAAATCGTCCACCCAAAATATCACCATCAACTCCAACTGTTGATCTTTCTTTCTCTGTTTATCCTCTCCGGCTGTTTTTGTTTTTATCCCCCAAAGCTTTTCTTTTTGGATTATTTTTTTTTGCTTTTCCTTCCTGTTTCTTTTAAAACAACCCAACTGGTCTAAAAATACACACAACTTGTCTATATATATTTACTACCAACATTTTTTTATTTTTCTAAAGAAAAATGCTTCTGCTGTTCCCTCATTTTCCCTTATCCTCTTTTTTACCCTTTTATAAACCTTTTTATTCCTTTTATTTTATTTTTTGGCATTTTTATTGTCTAAAGCGCCACAAAAATGCTTTTATTTTTGCTTGCTTTTTAGCTAGCCCAGAAACGGTTTTTTGTCTGTGTGTGGTGAATTGCGCTAATTGGGAGCTTTTTAGGCTTAACAAAAACAGCATGTCCCGAAAGAAAAAAAGTAGTCGACAGCTGCTCCCCCTTTTTTAAATTTGTGTTGATATTCCCAAAAAAAATCCTCCCTTCTTTCTTTTATCCCCTATGGACTAGAAACGAAATTGTGGCTTTTCCTTTTCTATATGTACTCCAAAAAATAAATGTTGGTGGTGGCAGCTCCGCAGTCATTTTCCTCGCCAATGCTTTTTCCACTTTTAAAATCGACTGCCTTATAGTTTTAAATTAAAAAGAAAATTGAAAACCTTGTGCCAATCAAAGATTTATATAAATTACTTTGAACGTCTTAATCAGTTGAACTCCAACTTGAATTATTTTTGAACTCCAAAAAAATAATCGTGAGGATTGCTTTGTAATGATTAATTAACCTTCTAGATATTCCTTGTCCATTCAAAAGGAACCTTCTACAACTAAAGAAAAAATAATTATATTTTAAAAAGCAAAAAATAAGATTTTCAAAAACGAAAAGTCCAAATAAAATTCTGATTTCAAACTTATTAATTCTAAAATAATCTGAAAATGTTTAAAAGAATCTTCTGATCTTAAATTAACCTAAAATCCCGACTTTTTAAATTTATTTTTGCATTTTTATTTTTTATCCGTAAATATTAATCCGCAAGTTTTAATTACCTTTAATTCTCTAAAATAAGATTGGCCACGAATGCGTTGGATTTTTGGCGGCCAAAAGAACGGAGATATTCCCAATAATCTTTCTGCTCCTTCAACAAGTGCTTCTACACCAGCTAGACGACAACCTACTGAAAATAATTTAAATAAAAAAAGGCGCTCATTTGCAGCTTTTTTGCGTGCTTCTCTTCGGAGTACTTCAAAAAGCGTAGATTGTGCAAATATTGGAAGGATTACGACAAAAAGTGGTTCTCTCGTTAAAAATAATTCATTGTTAACATCAAGTCGGACTTTTGATGTTCCGAGGTAAAATTTAATTTTTCTTTGAAAATGTGACAGGACCTGTACGAGAAGTCACGCAAAAAAACCTTTAAAAAATCACAAACCTCCCTCCTAACGTTCAATTTTCCATTTCCAATTAAAGGTCAACAACAGATCATCTTTCTCCTGACCGTTTCTGTCCTTCACTCAGTCCAGCCCCTTCAGCATGTCATTCAGAACCTGCAGGCACTAGTGGAAGTGCAAGTGATGGGCAATTGGATAGATCACTTATGAAAATTTGTACAGATGTAAAATACGAGAATAGAAGAAGGCCAAAGTTTGCTGCAGTTGGTGAGGAAGACCTAAAAATAGAAAAAAGGAAGAACTAAAAAATAGAAAAAATTTAAATTTATAGTTGATGCCAATTTTCAAAGGCAATGTTTACAAGCTCATAACCACTTGCGACAGGTCTTCTTATCAAAAAAATTCCAAAATAATTTTTAAAAATTACTAACCAGATTTATGGCATTCCTCCATTACTTTGGTCCCAAGAACTTGCAGAATTGGCCAAAACGTGGGCTTTAAAGCTGACACAGCGTGGTCGCCTTCTCTTTCCCGAGTTGCCCGGAATTGGAGAAAATATTTATTTGCTTGCTTCTGACAATAATTTGGAGAGACCTCAGGGATCAGAATCATTTAAAGGCAGCACAGGAGATCATTTGACAACTGGAAATGTAAAAAGAATTTATTAAAAAAATTAGAAGAGATTTTTAGGAGCTTGTAGCTCTATGGGCAGCAGAGGCAAGGCATTTTGACTTTTCTAGACCAAGTTGGAGCCAAGGTAACCAAAATTGAAAAAAAAATATATATTTCCCTTACAGAATGCAGGCATTTCACACAAATGATTTGGCGAGGGTCAACAGAAATGGGTGTTGCAAGGCATTGGGAGACAGCAACTGATTGTATGGCTATTGGTGGGTGACTTTTTCTAACAAAACAGAGAAATAAAAATTTTTCCTTTGAAATGTTTACAAGAGGAGTTCACCTTTGACACCCAACCACTAATCCTTATTGATTGATTGAGAAATGTCCGCAAGAAAAATCCGCAAAAATCTAAAAAAATTAAAAATTATTGGTTATAATTAAAGGTATTAATTAACCAAATTCAGCCAAAGAACTAGAATCTCTACATAATTTCTCAAAGTAGGTTCTGAGCAAATAAGAAAGTATATTCATCACGGAACTGCTTGCAGTTGAGAACTGAAATAAAGAAAAAATAATATTTATTTAAAATTATACGCAAAAAATTTTTCACAAGAGAAACGCGATCGCACCAGCTATCACACCTATCCCCCAAAAATTTTTTCCGGTTTTCAGGAGAACCTGACACTCAAACCTATTCAAATACTTCCTTTTAGTTGTGTTCTACAGGCCATCCGGCAATTGTAATTTACCTGGGGAATTCAGTGCTAATCTTCCACAGCCTGATGACATACCAGAATATGCATTAGAGGCAAGTTCACTTCAAGCGCTCAGCCAGGCATTGAATCGCACAGATTTGGGAGATGGCGGGTTTCGCAAGGGAGCAGCTTCTTTACCACCAAGAAGTTATTCATCTACAAACAGTACAAAAATTCTAAAATGTTGAAAAAACGGACAATTAATTTAAATGGGATCAACCCAGATGATCGAAACCCAAACGATCGTCACCCAAACGATCGAAGCCCTAGTGATCGAATTACCCTAATGATCGAAACCTAAATGATCGAACCCCCAAATGATCGAATAAAAAAGATCAACACTAAATTTTTTTATTTTTTGTTTGTATTCTCAAATTATTTTTCTGTTTTACTTCTAATCATTTTAAAAATCAAGCTCAGTTATCAAAAATGGCTTCATTTATAAACAACAAATTAGTTTACGAAGGGTACATTTATGTTAAGTGTAAAAATGGCAAAGATGGAAAACTTTATTGGAGGTGCGAAAATTGGAGGAGCGGCAAGTGTGGTGGTACTTCTATGACCGATAAAAATGAAGTTGTCACAGTGGGAAATCAACACAATCATGGTCCATCTCCAACTCGAATTGAGTTAGCCAGGATTAAAGACAGAATTAATCAAGCTGCAATTTCATCTGCACTTACACCGAGGGCAATTGTTAATTCACAATTGGCTGGAATAAGTGATCAAGCCAAGGTTTGATTTTTATTTCTTGATATAAACTTTTTAATGTTTAACCGAAATTGTCCCAAAAAATTATTAATACTGGTCAATTCTTTTTTTAATTGTTATTTTTGTTTGATATTTGATATCTTTATTAAAATTTAGTGTTGATCTTTTTTATTCGATCATTTGGGGGTTCGATCATTTAGGTTTCGATCATTAGGGTAATTCGATCACTAGGGCTTCGATCGTTTGGGTGTCGATCGTTTGGGTTTCGATCATCTGGGGTGGAGCCATTTAAATATATAGATATATTTTCTTTGATAATTTATAAAATTATTAAAAAAAAATTTCTTTAGCTTTTTATTCACATAAAAATTAAAAAATTAAAGGCTGAAAAAATAATAAAATTATTAGTTTATTCCTTTATTAACAGAGTCCACCCTTTTCCAAAAATAATAACTTTATTACAGTAAGTGTTAGGGTGCTGGGCAGGGTTCAAGGAGCTCTTCTTGACCGCGGGGGTTTTTATGCACTAATGCAGCTTTGGAATCTTACCTATTTTATTTTTGTATTTTAACAAATTTCTAAACTAATAAATCTAACAATTTTGGACGTTTTTCATTTATTTTTATCTTAACTATTCTATTTTTGTATTTTAACAAATTTCTAAACTAATAAATCTAACAATTT